>BGPR01050922.1:0-10941 GCA_013235015.1 Araneus ventricosus
TTTCATCCTAGTAATGTTTTCATGTTCTTCTGTGCTCTTTGTTTTTTTAATTTTATATACAGGCCTACAAAAAGGGCACAAGCAATCGACTTTCGGTTCAGTGACTGATATTTTTATATGCAGATTGATTCAGGTGTCTGGATCACTTCAAAAATCATAAATAATTCACAAGAATAGTTCGCATAGAAAGAAACGGGAACGAGCTCGGGTTTTTTTTCACGCCACTCGCCACAGTTTATTGGAAGCATAAGATGCATGTGTGGAGTAACGTCACACAAATGTTCAATGTCTCGTCCTCCATTCGGAAGCTGTCCGACGAGGGGCCACATTTTTCGCGGCATTAAACATCATTTCTGTTGGTTTGACATAATGTGTTCAACAGAAATGTTGCTCGATACCGTTCAAAAAGTGTGGTCCTTCGTCTGACAATTGTATTATAGAATGGAGGATGATGCATTGAATATTTGCAAGATATAAATGCACTCATTGTCTAACCGTATGTAACGCATCCACCATTAATTAAAAAACGATCTAGTGGTTTAAATTGTAAACTATACTACTACTAAATTCTAGTTACGTGGGAAGAAAAAAGGATAATATCCATTTGTGAATTATTGATTTTCAAAACTGCTCTGGACTTCTGAATCCCTCTGTATTTCTTGATATTTATTTGTAAAAAAGTATTCAAACTTTCAGCAACCCATTTGTGGACATTAATGGGTGATAAAATGATGCATAATAATCTTTCTTTGAACTGTCGTAGTTTGATGGTTCTTTGAAAATGCTAAAATTATTGTTTATAATGCATTTCTGCATATTCATCCGAAATACTTCAAAATATTTAGAAATTATTTTAAAGAATGGTTAGCATGATTGTTTATATATTTATCTTTTTCAGTGATTCCTTAATTTAATCTTTTAATTATACTGGTTTTAATCTGAATCTATACATTTATCAACACTTTTTTTAAATTGGAGTTATGCAACATTTTAGAAAATGCTGAATATTTGAAATCATTTTTCAGTTTACCCTTCGAAAAAAAATAAACTAATGAGAAACAGTTACGACTTATTAATTATTTTTAATTTTGATTTAAATATTTCAAAACATATACAGATTTAAATTTTTAGCTATCCTCTCACCAAAAAAAAAAAAAAAAAAAATGAAAAAAAATTGGGAAAAAAAAAAAAAAAAAAAAACGGTATTTTATATTCAACGCGGAACTAATGTAAACCTGCCTTCCAAACAAAGGTGGGCTGAAAATTTTTGCATAATGTCTGTTCATATTGTAAATAACGTGAATTTCGATTACATTTTTTACAGAAAACATATGTGCTCTCATACAGTTTGAAAAATGTCATAAATGTTTTCTGCAGTACCGTTTTTCCTTTAAATAGCTTCAAATAAAACTGCATTCTAAAATGGCTCTATGTCATAAATATTCCAATCAACCGTATACCAAATAATGTTAGAGCATTTTTAATCTGAAGACAATGAAAATCGCGTTATCTGCAAAGCATTTGTCATTTCTAAAGTTTGGGACTTAGGATCACTTTTCTTTTTAAATATCCTTTTTAATGGCTTATTTTATACCGACTGCTGTTACTTATGTCCTTAAAGGATATTATTACTGAAGAACAAAAGCCATAACATTAGTTATGTCGCGTAATAGGTCTACACGAAACGGAGAAGATATTGTAAAATCATAAGTGCTTTCACACAGCGTGTGGGTAATATTTCGCTACTACCCAATGCACTTATGTTTTACGACGGTATGGATGTCGTAAATTCTCTGAATGGAATTTATGGTGACTGTCAGTATAGGTGATTGAAGAGGAAAATATTTGTTGCTAGGAGTATAAAATATCATTATATCTATTATTGGTTTATTCGGTTTTATGACCATAAATATAATAATTTAAAGGGGATACAGTTTCATATAGAGAACATATATATATATATATATCAAAACCAACATATAAACACAAAATAAAAACTCAAAAACAGTAAAAAAGGACAAAATGGCTAAATAGACAAAAACCAGAAAAAACCAAAAGAATTGAAAAATATCATAGCGAGGCGCTCGTCAGGAAGGGAAGCTCGCTCATGATATTAATTTGTTTGAGTCATTATTACTGTCAATTTTCATCAAACTGAAATTTCAGTGGATTATTCGATTGTGACTTGAATAAAGTTTTTTTCTCACCTTGGCCACTATTCCTGAAAAGATATAAACAGAGAATGTATATATATTTATATGTTTCTGATTCTTAACCGAACCTAATACATAACTATACTATTTCAAACATTCACCCTCCAATGTCGTTTTGAAAAACTGGTAAATATTCTAACCAGTTGGCCCGGTTTCATTTTTAAAGGCTATTAATTTTGTATATTTGTACCAATGCTTGTTCACGAAAAGACTGTTTCTGAAATATATTTTTTAAAACCAAAATAGGAATATTGATTCTGGTTAAAACGTTTCATATGTTGAATACAGTGTAAACTGTTCATGAATTTTAAATTCAGTTTTAGTATAGGCTTAAAATAATTTTGGAATTTTACATACTACGTTTAGCAATAATATTTCATTAAAATTATAGATTTTATTGTTCACAAATACTTTTTCATTTAATCAAAGATAAAGGGCATCAAAATCACCTTTCTTTTCAGAGATATTGCGATTTAAAACTAATGGCTAAAATGGCACGACACATTTAATTTAACGCTTAATGAGAATTCTTAACACTATTTTCTTATTCCGTTGAATAGGAATTTAGGAAAGTAATGACTAAGCTGGCCTAGAGGTTTATAATCTAATGATCGAACGACTGAATTGAACAACGATGCGTTATGGCATTAAAACATTAGCAAATATCTAGGCTACATCATTCCATATCAAGTAAATACTAGTTCAGATAACCGCTTGAGGGTTCTGCTTTTTCGTCCATGTTAACAGGGACGCACGTCTTCAAAATTTTGTTTAATAATGTTTGAGTACTGCATTTTCATACAGTGGAGTTGCTGGAGTTTCTGAGCAGCAAATCGAGAAATCAACTGATGATTAGCGTTCTTTTTAGTGAGAATTGCGAAAAATGTATTTGCAAAAAAAGTTTTTCAGGTAGAGGGGAGGGGGGGGGGTTTTGGGTATATTGATACCCAGGAACATTGATACAGTCCATAAATTTTGATGATTGGAAGGGCTCAAGATATTCATATCCCCTCATATATATGCCACTATAACCCTTAGCACACGGTATATTTTTCAGCCATGTTTAGTCAAAAGTTAATTTGCAAATTAATCAGACAGCTAATCTTCTCGTTTAAGCGATTTTTCCTCTGAGCATGTGTAGTGCGATTTCTTTAACTAATCGTGTTTTCCTGCCAGGGTAAGGGAGACTCCAAAGGTAGGAAAAACTTTTGTTTTCCTGAACTATATTAAGTTTTCAGGTTGCTTAGCCTTGTTTCTGCGTGATCACTTGTTTTAAGTAAAATGGGCTCTTGGGGCGGATTGATACAATTGACTCCGGGGCACATTGATACGAGTCTTCTGTGTGTACCAATGTACCTTAACATCAACTACTTTGTGACATCGTATTCAAAAATGGGAAAAACGTAAAAATGAACTGACCAAGAGAAACAGGAAATTAAATATTTGTTTAAACAGCGAAAACGGTCTGAATTTCATTGCAAAAATGAAAAATATTGTTGTAAATTAAGTTTAAAATATTTTCATTTTACGAATTTATTAAAATTGGAGAAAAAAAATTGTACGACAGCCATAGTGTTGCAAAAGGTCTCTCTGTGGTGTATGGTAAAAACAGTCCAACACGCAGGATAATGGAGAATGATGGTTTATTTACAAATATGCCGGAAAACACGTAACACAGGTACAGGAAACAATAGTCCTTGCACAGATTACCAATGTAAATAGACAACAATTCACAAGCAATAATAGTTCAGTCAGCAAATATCTAACAGCACAAACAGTCAGCCAATAACTAGTCACGACAATAACAGCTCATCTCACCAGCTGATTAGCTCTCACAGCGGATAGAACTCCGAAGACTTTCACAATGGATCAACACTCCAACCGCTCGGCGTCTAACAGCTTACTGGCTCGCACAGCGGATAGAACTCAAGAGACGTTCGCGCTTCACAGTGAAGTCACCAGTCGATCAAGATCCTGCTGTCGTCCAAACGCGGTCTTATATACTCTCCCCGTTAGGCCGTGACGTCACATAGAATTTTCATGAAAATCCTAGATCTCGGCCCCTAATAGAAATATCGAGAAAAGGATTGCATTTTCGAGAATAATCTATTTGTCGCCAAGGTCGCCAAGTTTGTCGCCAAGGTCATGCGTGCCACGAGAGTCGCTGAGGTCACTCCATGCTTCACCTTGTAAAACCCTCTTCCCAACCATAAGACCTGCATTGCTGGGAAGTGACTTTCCATGACTGTAACAATAGTTAATATCATCAAAAAGATAATTTATTACATTTTCAGATGGTGTGAAAATTATTTTTGTTCTATATTATTTTCGCAAGTTATTAAGGAAGAACTCGAAAATTTCTCTTAATTTTTAAGTAATTAAAATTTTAAAAAACGGCTTCGAGGTACACATTCCCTCCCTCCAAAGAATTATTACACATACGCACAATCTCCTTTATTATTTGTAGAGATAAATTATTTTCTGAGGTATTATTGTTTCATTTTTCCATTCTCATCAAAAATGTTGAATTTTGACTAAAATAAAAGTTGTTACTTTGTTAAACTTTTAAGCCGTGAGTTTATTTAAGTTCTGAGAATTTAAGAAAATTCACAGAACTTAAGTATTTGGACTGGATGTCATTTTCAACACGCTTTCTAAGGTTAATTGTGTTTCTGAAATAATATTTGCTAACTAATGCAGATATTGATTTGCTGTAGTGCGTTTAGATCTAATACTAAACATAAGTGAAACTGTTCTCCCCTCGGTTTTCTTATGCACGTCCACAATATGGCGCGTTTTAGGTGAGATACGAGTTGTGTCTAAAAAGTTCAGTGAATTCTCCGATATTTTAAAAAAACTACGCTAGTTAGGATGCCGTGCAACGAATGTGAATTGAGAGATTTGTCAACAAGCCGCGGAGACCATCGAAATGACTATGTTAAAGCAGAAAGACCAATCGGGCGGAGTAAGCGTGACAATTCGTGTCATGGAGCAATGGAGGAAGGCGTAAACAATAAATTTTGCCACAAAATCACAGAAAACATTGAGATCCAAGCAATGTTGGTGCTTGTGAACGGAACAGAAGCAGTGGGTAAAAGATGGTTTCACGAGTAGTTCAAACCAGAAATGGAGCTAGAGTTTGTCCGACAGGGGGGCACGGTCTCCCCGACAGGGGGCACGACCTGATGTATGGGGAAACGAATGTAATGAAATTGGTCTCAAATTTCCGCCAGATTATTATTCATCAACCACCGTTGAATACCCCGTACAAATATTTTCCACGACTGGATACAAAAACTTTTACCCGATGGGGGGCACAACTTTCCCGACGGGGTGGGCCCGTTCCCCCCTCTGTCGCCACCCCTTGTTCAAACGCTTCCGCGATGGAAAAAGAAACGGTTGATGATGAGTCGTGTTCGCCAGCGTAGGCAACTTTCTCGTAACGCGTAAGGTGATTGTTCTTCATCATCCAACATATTCTCCAGGCCTGCAGACTTCTTTTCGTTCCCTTGTCTCAAGGCCTTCTCTTCAGAGACTAACCAGGCATACAAACAAGTGTGACATTGTCACTTCCCGTGATTCCAAAAGAAGCGTTTCTTGACAGTTTTCAGAAGCTTTACAATCTTTGTCAAAAGTGTGTTGTAGCTAATGGCGACTACTTTTTAAGTTCAATAAAAGTACCGTTTGTATCTTTTGATTCCTCTATTTTACGAGACTATTCACCGAACTTTTTAGACACACCTTGTACAATGCATTAGGTTCGCCGTTAGTGAAGAACATCAAGTATGCATTTTGGAGTACCAATTCCCGTTCACAAATTGGATTCAAAATTTGATACAGATGTGCAATCGTGGTGATAACACAAGATCACACTGTAAAATTCGTCCATCTAATTTGTTGTCTTTTTGACTTATCGCGCTTATGCACGTAGTTAACCCTTTGAAAGGTTCAAAATTTGAACCAAAACTTCAATTCTGGTGACAAAATCATACACCAAATTTCATCCAACTAACTCCTAGGGGTTTTCAATTATACTGTTCACAAGAACACAAACGGGCAGACATACTTTCCATTGATAGATTTCGACCAAAATTTGATACAGATTTACAATTTTGATGTAAAGACCCAATTTTCACTCATGTAGTTCATTTCGTTTTTTAATTATCTCGCCAGTGATGGCTATTTTACTTTTAGCTCGTGGACTCTGAGGTCCTCCATATCCGATACTTGCGGTTGTTTACCGTTGACCCTTATTAGAAATTGATTTAAACCTAAATGTTATTTTTACTGAAGGGGGATTTTAATCTGCAAGGGAAGGTTGTATTAGTAACACGAAATATCTCATTCATTCAGCCTTTCTTCGTTCATTCATTCATTCTTCTTCATACATCTCTTTCATACAAATTGCGTGTAGACAGACAGACATAATTCTAACAATAGTTTTTCAGAATCCAAAACCTAAAAATTTATCAAAATCTCAAGATCAATTTAAAAAAAAAACTTTTACTCTTATATGTGAAAGTTAAAAACAAAACAAACATAAAAAGATCATACTGACATGAGGATAAAATAAAAATAATTAGTATTTGACTTTTTACAAGTGTCTTCACTTACGTGCATTCGAAACAATTACTGATGAATGATGTTTTAAAAGAATTAAATTTTTAGGTTAAATGAAAAACGGACAAATTAAAACAGAATCACTGACATCAGAACATACTCACAGGGCTTCAATCGCAGAAAGAAAAGTCATTATTTCTTTGAAAGAACTCCGAAAAGTTTTCGAGGGAACTTACGAATTAGTTCATTTTTTTCCACTGAGGATTAAAAACTTTTACTAATGACTCCACACAATTTCGAACCACGGAGGAACAGATCATTCGCTTCCTAACTGATTTCTTTTTATTTTTCTACCGAAATCCTTTGAACATCTTTTCGTTCATTAATCTTCTTTTCTTTTTTCTTAAAGTTCCAATAAACATTCTCCTTCGTTAGTTAAGACACAGACTTATTTACACAATGTTCTTCCCGCTTTGTTAGCTTGCCTCTCCCTTTCTGCTTTTCTTCCCGCCAGAAGAATTGTTTTTGTCGTTCATTTCCCGCACTTTCGGCGAATCGATATGAATTTTCTCACATATATATTTGCGCTTATGTTTACTTAACATCGCTACGCGTCTCGTACGTCATTTTAGATTAGAGAAGAAATATTTTCTTGAGTTTATCTTATAAAGCTGTAAAGGAGTTTATTAAAATTAAGTAATGGAATTCTCAAGAGAATAGAATAAATATTAGATTAATTCATAGAAAGAACTCCGTCTGCAGACATGTAATATTTACAGAAGAGGCTGATCATTTTTCTCACGTTTTAATAGGATTTATTTATTTGTTTAAACATCTATTTTTTATTGCCTGATTTATAAAAAGGTTGATGATGAAAACTGAGATGCTACTGGTGCGATTTTGGTGTTCAAACAAAAATATTTCCCGTTATTATTTCGTTTTAATTAAATCTTTTGAAAGAGGAGACAGAAGATTTATTTTCTTAAACACAGAAAAAATTTCAATTACACACTCGGAAAATTTCCTCTTTCATAGTAAATATTTGAACTCCTAACCTATAGTTGTGAATGTGAAATAAATTTTTATATAATGAAGCGAACAATTTTCTGCCGTCTATATTGTTGACTCAGAAATATTAAATTTGGTTCGTTATTTTCTACATCAAACATGTTTCAAAATTAAATATCCCAACTATATGGTTAATGTGGTGGAAGAGCAGTCTGGATAACAAAAAGTGAGATAAGCTGGAGTTCTAAGGATGTTTACTTCGTACTTACTCTTATCATTAAAAACACCCTTTTTAAAACTTAATTAGTACCCTTATCATTAAAAACACGCTTTTATACCAATAACTACGTTTATTCCTGGTTTCTGACCACTGTGTAAGGTACTTTATGTAAGTTTTGAAAATGCATCGCGAAAAAGGAGACCCAAGAATAAAAATATTATACACATTTCAAGAAAGGTATTTGTAGAAAATTTAAAATCAAGTAAGTTATATAGCATTAATACGTATACTTTTAAAATAAACAAAATATTGACGTAAAACGTAGGCTTGATTCTTATGAAAACAAGTAAACTTATTTTACTATTCATTGTTAAATGATTACAACCATGTGTAAAGGTAAGTATAAGAGGAAAGAGTCAAAACTTTGCATGTCTCACAGATTGTAGTAGACGCCCGCTTGCAACACTCTGGCAAAGCAAATTTTTCCTCATTTTATTATTGATAACTATTTAATTTAACTAAGCCGGATAGGCGAGGTGCAATTTATTATCCGAACCTATAGTAAAAATCTGAAGAACGAAAAAAAAAAAAGATTTATACACTTTCACTTGTCATTTGCATAAAAATAGGTTTACCATACGTCCGGATTTCATGTTCACGTCCGGACTAGTGTCCGGATCTTCAAAGTATTCGGATTTACGACAGTGAATGCGGCGAGAGAGAAATTTGGTTCTAATAGAGAAATTGAGGAAATGAGAAAATTTGACGTATTTGAAGACGTCATTGACGTCATTCCGCCCATGAAAGAAAATTCATCGCTTACACTGTTCACATCTATTGTTTATGAGATAGTGGATGAGCCTCCTCATCCAAATTCATCAAAGTTCAAACTGAAAATATAAAGTTTTGGCAGTTTTGTTTTAACTCTGTTCATCATTAATATCATTTTGAGTTACCAAACATTGCTGACGGCCGCGGTGGCCTAATGGTAGGGTCCCGGCTTTGGGGCCGGCGGGTTCCAGGCTCGAAACCCGACTCCACCGAAGATTCGCCGTGTATGGGGCCTGTTGCACGCTAAATCATATGTAGTGGCCAAATGTCCTCCCGTTGGTGTGGCGCGGAAGTTTGGAGTGGGGGTGCCAGCTCAGGTGTCGTCCTCGCTATCTGACCGCGATTCAAAATTACGAGGTCCGTCCCAAAATAGCCCTCGTATTGCTTCAAAACGAGACGTTAATATAACTAAACCAAACATTATTAAAAATTGTATGCTCTCTGCATTATGACGTCTTAAATTTTTTTCATTTTCTCAGACTTTGTATTGGGGTTATGAAAGAGGGTAGCATTTGAAATTTTGTACTATACTCTGATTCCATTTCCAAGGCTATTCATCCTCCTTTGGTGTGTTATGATTTCAACTAAAAAAATAATGGTAGCCCTACGTAATACCCAAATTTTTGCAGACAATTATTTTAGAAAATTGCTTATTTTACCTCCAAGTTTTCGATCGACTAACATATTTTGCTTCTGAGTACTCTATTTCCTTCAAAGAAAAAGCAATTAACCTTCCTTCTTTTTTTCATGAATGAAATTTATTTGAATGTCTTTGAAAGAAACCCATTTTTGGCGAATACCAAAAAGGGCTACTTTGTTACTGTCCTAATGTATCTGACGGGAAAGGGCAGTATCGAGGATGTTGTGCCGATTCAGGCGTTCCCAGTTGAGGCGGTAGACGAAAATTGTCCTGTTTCAGGCGGTGGGGGATGAAGAGCTCGCTTGGTATTCCCCTTTGAGGCGGCGATTTCATAGTTGGCGTAGTTTGGCTTCAAAATAAATTTCGTAGGCTCTTAGCCGCGTTTACCCAATACCCGCCCCCCCCCCACCATTTTTCTTCTCGGAGGGGTGTTGGTTTACAGCGTTTCCAAAGAACATCACGGGGAAGTGGCTTACTTTAGTTCCCCCAAGAATTTGGCGGAGAATGGAATGAACTCTCCTTGTCAGTTCTGCAAATTAGCAGAGAAATTATTCATTGTCAGGTAGATGAAAATGTAATACTCTAAAACTTCATATGATAACCGAGTTTTTTGAGACACTCATGAATATTGATTTTTCCAGAAGTATACTCATCCAAACTCTTTCTTTTAGCTTCATCGGCAGCACAGTAACGCTTTAACATTTTCTGTGGTGGAATGTTTAGCTCTGCTTTGGCCCTTACTAAATCATAATAAGCATCATCTTCTTTTCAGCGAAGTATAACCTCGAATATATTTGGGTGATTTTTCCCAAATGTTTTATTTATTTTGCTATGCCAACCTTCCAGAGTATTTGCTGTTCTGTTTCGCTCTCCATAACAGTTAGGCCAACCGTAGCTACAGAACAGAAAGCCGTCCCTTACCCCCGTACCCGTGACCAGACCGGTCACTGAACGGTTTGATGGGCAAGACACGGGAATTTTATTTAAGAAAAAAGAAAAACAAAATAAACAAAAAGAAGGAAATATTTACACTATGTACAGCACAGGCATTTTCACTTTTACACTATTAGTATGTAATAGTCTACTTTTCTTTAGATGTTGTTATACCTTTCTTTTTTTGAAGGGGGGGAATGTCCGGTGATTGAGCTACTTAGTTCAGCTCGCTGGGATGTTGAAGGCTAGGGAGGCCGGAAAAGATCTCTGTTTTCTCTAATGAATTTGATAATCCCATGAATTTTCTGCCTGGAGACCCTTTTCAGCCATTCTTGTTCGAAGTTTGGCGCTGGCTTCCTCATATGCCAAGACACTGTATAGATAAGCCAATTATGGTAATCTCAAAACCCAACTCCTGAAACGGGAATAGCTGACAACCCTTTTCACCCTCAGCGCCTGAATGGGACAATTTTCCATTATCGCCTCAAACGGGAGCGCCTCAAAAGATACTAAATCCATTCTACAGTGAAGATAAA
>BGPR01050923.1:0-10941 GCA_013235015.1 Araneus ventricosus
TATTCAATTTAAATACATTTAGATGATTTAAAATAACTTTTAAAATGCAAATTCTCTATTTTCATTTCTTAATTTCAATGAAGTTAAATATAAAAGTTGATGTTAAGATTATTTTTAGTTACAATACCAATGCAAAACAATTTTTGTCAGCAATATCGCAAATTATTGACTAATTTTAACTAATTATTGACCAATTTACTAACTTACTTAATTTTTAAAAAATACTACTAATTGTGATTTTTAAAATTTAATCCAAGGAATTTCTACTTTTACAAAAGATTAATATTTACCTAATTTTATCTATTACCTCACTATAAAAAAAAGAGAGAGGTTTAACATGCAACTTGTTATCTTTGATTAATTGTATTAGGTAATCACAATAAAAACAAATTAACTGTTGGTTGAATCGGATCGGTTTAGGATCGTCTGTTGGTGGACGTGGCGTGATTCTCGCGTTCTCTGTCTCCCAATCTTTGTGCCCTCACCTCAGGTGGTTTTTTTCTTTTCGCCTTTGCTTTTCCTTTCTTTTTGGATCAACAGGTAAGTTTATCTGTTTCCCGTGTTATATTCGACTTAAATTAAAACGTATTCGAACTTTAAAATTTTGAACCCGGACAATGCCTCAACTTTGAACTCTTCTCAACCAACCAGTATGGCTTCTACCTCAAGCAATATGTTTTTCAAAAGCGCCAAGACCATTAACGAACTTGTTATGCGTCTGGGAAGTCAAAACTATGAGGAAATCAATGTCATCATTGCAAATGCAGAGAAGTCCAAAAAAATGCCTCAAACAAACCCATTTCTGGTCCAGGACTTTGTTAAAAAATCGGTCAGTCACCATGAACAAATCGCAAACATGAAGTATACCCGACAGGGAAAGTTTCAATTCACAACAAAAGACCCTATATGCGCTGTGCAATTGCTCTCCATCGAAAAATTCATGGGTACAATTGTTGTTACTGACATTATCTGGGAAAATGTATGCTCTCGTTTTTTGATTTTTGACATACCTACATCTACACCCCTTGAAGAATTAGCCACTGAAATCCAGGATAAAAATGACTGCATTGTAGTTGAAATGCGACGTTTCTTAAAACAGAATTCAACCAAAGAAGTATCACCAGTTCTGATAACCATTCTTGGTACAACACTTCCAGAGGCAATAAAAATTTGGTTTGTTCATCAACGCTTGCAACAATTTATAGACCGGCCCAGGCAATGCAACAAATGTTTTTCTTTCACTCATCCATCGCGCATATGCGACAAGGCAAACGCATGCTATCTTTGTGGGGTAGTTCACATCGGCCCATGCCAGCATCCTGAGAAATGTGTTAACTGCAATGGTTCACACAATGCCAAATCCCGATCCTGTCCATTTTACATAAAGGAGCAAAAAATATTAGAATTAAAATGTCGCAACCACATAACAACCGGTGAAGCTAGGCGTATCCTTCAACAAAATACTGCTAAATACTCCGAAACTGTGAAAACGATGCCAGCCGTTACAAATCTAGAAGACACCATAAACGCCAAATTTGAGACTCTCCTCCAGGCAATAAATGACAGGTTTGAAAGGCAGATGACAATCTTTGCGGATATGCTTCAAAAATCTATGGACTGTATCTGCCAAAATCTGTGTAAAATAATCGCTCAGTTTGTCGACCCAAGCTCATCTCCAGTTCGTAAGAAGAAGCTTTTTAGCAATTTGCGCCAAATGTCTGGATCCATCACTTCATGGGATGCCGGGGGTTCAAATGCTACAGAAGACATGCCTCTGGGCTAATGGTTTTTGTTGGTGGTTTTTTTGTCTTGTTTCAGTCCACAAATCTGGCTGTTTTTTTCGTTTTTTGCCACTTTTACTTGTTCACCATCATTTTTGCAATTCTTTTTCGCTTGATCTTTTTTCAATTGTTTGCTCTCATAAATTTTTTATCATCGTTTCTGTGTGAGAAAACAGTTCTCCTCTCTTTTTTCTAATTCAAATTTCATGTCATTCGTTCAATGGAATTGCCGTAGTCTTAAAAACAAACAAATCTGGCTTCACCAACCCCCCTTTTCCACTTCTAGCTTCTGGATTTTCCAGGAAACATTTCTTAAAACAAACGACAATTTTTCGAATCCAAACAAAATCTTCTTCCGTACCCATCGAAGCAATAGACTTGGCGGCGGGTTACTAATCGCCATCCCGAAAAATCTATCTGGAAGAGTGGTTTATAGCGAAGAGAATGATCCAAATCTTGAAATCCTGGCTGTTGAAGTACATTCTAAGAACTATAGCTTCACTATCGTAAATCTGTATGCACCCCATGGATTTAATGTCAACCCCATTAAAACATTTCTCAATAGCCTACACACTCCGACCTTTATTTTCGGAGATTTCAACCTCCACCACCCTCTTTGGGGGGGAAACACTCAATCGTCATCTAGCGAGGATTTTGTTGATTGGCTCAACAATTCAGACTTTATTATGCTTAATACCTCTACCCCAACTCATATCATTAATGCTGGTACATATTCCATCCTCGATCTAACTTTATGCTCTGCCTCCATTTTTAATGAGATCGATTGTTATGTTTTTGATTGCTCATTTGAAAGCGATCATATTCCTATTGTCACTTCTTGGTCCAAACTCCAGAATGCATACAAATGTATCAAAACTATCAAATGGAATCCAATCATCAAAAAATCAACAGAAATATTTCACTCAACAAACCAGCCTACCATAGATACGATTACAAGCCAAATTTCTCTGACTATTAGAAATCATACTACGTGTAAAATCTTAGAAAATAGAGAGTATCCACCATGGTGGAACGCTGCTTGCCATAACTTCAGCCGTCTCAAAAAATATGCATGGAAAAAAGCCAGAAGAAATATCTCGAGTTCAGATTGGATCGATTATAAAAAATATAGAAGTAAATTCAAATTTCATTTTAAAAGAGCAAAAGACAATTACTGGGATAACATTTGCAAAATTTCCCAAAACCCCAGAATGTTCTTCAAAATTTTAAATAAATTATCAAATCATACGAACCCAAATGTTAAAAATCATGATATCATTTTTCATAATAGCCGGTACGTAACCCAGCCGAAGACACAAAGTAATATATTTGCGACTCACTTTTCAACTCCAACTACTGAAGTTCAGCCTATTCCTATTGATTATGACAGTGGCAATGAATCCTTAAACAGAAATATTGAATTGTGGGAGCTCAAAAGAGCAATCCAGAAAACTAAAAATTCCACACCAGGAGCTGATAATATACCGGCAATCTGGTTCAAAAACCTTGACGATGCATCTCTTTACAAAATTCTTTTTATGTTTCAACAACAACTGGATTTTTCTGTTCTACCAAAACACTGGAAACACGCTATTATTATTCCAATTCCTAAACCCAATAAAGATAAAACAAAAGTAACTTCGTATAGACCAATAGCCCTTACTTCTGTCTTTTGCAAAATTTTTGAACGTATTTTAGCTTATCGTATTACCAATTTCCTCACTTGTACAAAAAAACTGCATTCAAACCAACATGGGTTCCTTCCGTTTCGAGATAATCATTCGGCGATCTACAAAATTTTTACGGCGATTTCTGAGGCCCGAAAAAACAAAAAATTTTTTGTCGGTGTAAGCCTTGATATCAAAAGTGCTTATGATTCTGTACACATTGACGAACTTATCTACAAATGCCTTCAACTGGGTATCACTGGCAAAGTAGCTAAATGGATGCATCACTTTCTGCAGGAAAGATCTTTTCAAATTAGATGGCGTAACACTCTTTCTGATACAAACATTCTTTTTAAAGGTCTGCCCCAGGGTAGCGTCCTCTCACCAATTCTTTTTGTAATTTTTTTGAATGATTTTTTTGAGACTTTGGACGAAAATGTTGAATGTTCTGTTTTTGCTGATGATAATTTTGTATACTGCTCTCACCATTCTATAACCTATATCCAAACTAAAATACAGAACACCATGGAAAACATTTATAAATGGTGCTCATATTGGAAACTAGCTATCTGTCCAGACAAAAGCGCTATAATTGATTTATCAAAGAAAAACTTAACATCTCTTCCGCGCATAACTTACGCTGGTATTCCACTTACATGGAGTGAATCGATAAAATATCTTGGAATCCAGTTTGCTAAAAATAATCAAAATGGACGTATTCTTAGAAATTTACGGAGTAAGGCACTTAAAAAAATCAATGGTCTTAAAATTTTAGGTTACAAAAGAAATGGCCCGAGAACCAAGCATCTAATCACTATCGCTAATAACAGCATCCTTAGTCTTTTCTACTATAGTTGTCCTATCATCAACAAATTCTCAGAAACACACCTCAAAGCATGTAATGTCATTCAAACAACGACTCTTAGAATAGCCCTTGGAGTACCAATCTGGACTCCTAACATTGTTCTATTAAAGCTAGCAGGGCAAGAAATAATGTCGGTAAAAATCAGGCGTTTAGCAATTCAATTCTTTATCAAACACATTGCGATCCATCCCTTCTCTCCTTTGACCCATACTAATGACGAGTTTAAATTACAGATCGTTGAAAAAGATGCAGATTACCTCAGAATCGCTTTTCAAAATCTTAATTGCATTCCAGACCATGTAATAAACCTCCCAGTTCTTCCACATTCCAACCCCAACTTATGTGAAATTTTTCTAAAAGAGTTTCAGTTTCAAAGCAAAGAAACCCCAGTTTCAATCATCGTCACTAGTTTTACTGAATGCATCCAAAACCTTTTCCCCAATCATTACATTATTGCTACTGACGGTTCGAAATCACATTGTTACACGTCAATTGCTGGTCTCTCGAAAATTCAACAATTTTCTTATCGTATTCATTCCTTAAATTCCGTTTTCACAGCGGAAGCATTAGCAATTTGCCAAGCATTGGATGAATTAGCAGTTCCTGAAAAGGATATTTTAATCCTATCCGACAGTTATTCAGCACTATCCTCTCTTAAAAATATTACCTTTCATTCTCCCAAAGTCATTCAACGTCTGGCTTCAAAAATTCATGTCAGAAAAAATATGAATCAAAAAATTTCCCTCCTATGGGTACCTGGTCATTCTGGAATCTTTTGGAATGAAAAGGCAGACTCTCTTGCAAAGCAAGTTACTCAATCCACGCCATTCATAGATTGGATCGCCTCAGAGGACATTATCTCCAACTTAAAAAAACAGTCAATTCAAATAACGCATGACAACTACCGTAAAAGCAAATACCAAGCATTGATTGGAAACGTTCCGGACATTCTAACCATCTCTAAATGGACTGGAAACAGGGTACAGGACAGGCTAATTGCACGCATAATTAGTAAAACCATCATAACCCCAGGTCTCCTTCACAGATTCAATCTTCATCCCGACCCTTTGTGCATTGTTTGTAATGAAATCAATGACATTTCTCACATCCTTCTGAAGTGCAAAAAATATGCATCTTTTAGAGCTATTCTCTGGAACAAATTGAACATCGTCGAATCCAACATTACCTATGATGTTCTTCTATCTCATGCCTTAACCAACAAGAATCATCTGACCATCTTTATTCAAGCCCTCAAGTACTTTGATGTTTTTTAGCCGCATCCTTTTGGCATCGTGCGCTTCGTTGCCTCTGTTACTCTGTTAGTGTGTTTTTCTCTGCCGAAGACAATCAATTTCGGATTTATTCTGCATGAAAAGTTTGACGCAATACTTTTTATGGAATGTTCTAATTATCACTATGGAATCGTTGTTTTGGAACGAACTATACTGTGTTTAGCTTAGAACTAGGGGATTACAGCCTTTGTTGCTTCAAATCCCATAACCCCTCTAATTCAAGTTCAAGTTCAACTGTTGGTTATTGGGAAAATTCACAGCCTGAATAAACATTTACAATTTGCATTACCGTAAGTACATTGGTCGCATTTCCAAGTTACAGTGCTATTATGACTCTGGTTGAATTATAAAAGCAGTCTAATGCTTTCTTGATGCATAGAGAAATTACCATTCTGTAAATCTAACAAAGGAGAGAGGAAGGGATTACTTTTCTGGGTAAAGGCCAACCTCTTCAAAATTCACATAGATAGTCAGAGACTACTCCAGTTTGGGGACTAGTACGCAACATATTATATCCAGGTATATTGTTCTGAATATTATTCTAATGTATTTAAAGACGGTTATTCACAACCACTCCACACAAATGGTGTGGAACTCCATGCCATTCATTTTTTCAGCCCATCCATTTAGGCAGGCCATTCATAAACATTCCGCACCACACACTCCGATCCCCGCCTTCTCCGATTTCCTTGGTAAACCACTTAACCCAACCTCCCCTATCATGTCCCTACTACTGTTATGTCACGGCAGTCTAAATGGAGCAATAGATTTTGGGATGGGTTGGACATTCATGCCAATTCTGAATGGTTTAGGTGTGGAACAGTTGAATTTGCATGGGGCTTGAAAGCAAATGATATAATTGAACAGAATTTTGTTTTAAAAGGCCAATAACTGATATTCTGTGAAACAGAATTCTATATGAGTTAATTAATTTTATGGGACTCTTTCCTATAGCATTAAAATGCATAGGACATATATTGTGTCATTCACCAACGATTCAGATGCTTGTAAACCATAAACTTGAAATCTCACGACTATAACAGCACTCGGACGACACTAATAAGAAGATGGTTTTATCCTTACACTTTGTTTCATAAATGCTGTGTCTGACTTGATGATTTTGAGCCATTGCCCCAGGTTCTGCTGAAATTTAACAATATACGTGAACACAGCTTTTTTAAATGCTTATGGCTCTCGACATAATATAAACTTGAATTGTTACGACTATAACAGCGCCAATAAGAAGGTGGTTCTATACCTCTACTTCATCTTAAAATGCTGTGTCTAACTGAATGTTTTGAACCATGAGATTATGTCAATAGTGTAACAATAATATATATATATATATATCAGGATTTGTTATTACAGCTGAGAAGATTAAACAATTTATTGAGAAACAAGGGAAAAGTTATAGGAAAAGCAATTCTACCGATTGAGAAGGGTGAGGCATCATCTGAGAAAACGGATCTATTAGGTGTTGCATGCCAGGGTTGGAGAGAGATCCCTTGGGCATTTCCTCATTTTTTTCATCCTCTCTTCGTTTAAGGCAAGCAACCTTAGGGTTTAGGTTTCTTTCTAGAATGGAAGAAAAAAAAAAATAGTAGTAGTATACAAATTAAGAAAAAATGCCTCTAATGTGAAATCATAAACCTTTGAGATCAAGCTAAAAAATTTATTGATTTTCGCAATTGAGGTAGTATGGTTATTATGACAGATATGGTCTTACCACAAAGCAGATTATAAGCCCAGTCACCTCTAGGAATGTTGACCACTTTTAACACCCAGCCCCAAAGAGTGAACCTTTCACTTGTACCCTTAGGTGGTTTTGCTACCAGCTTAATTGATATACTGTGGACCACAGTGCACCACCATAACATTATTTTCACTTATTATCTAGAACAGTGATGCGCAAACTATGAGTCACGACCCCTTTGGGGGTCGTGAGAAAATTTGTTTGGGTCGCTAAAGTTAAAGAAATTTGACAATAAAAAATATTAGGCTTTTCTTCAAAAACTAGAAAAATCACCAGTCATGGTATGACAGATACAAATTGCCTTTTCAATTGAGAGATTTCCCGTCAAATTTAACAAGTTTAAATAGATATATATGCGAGAGAAATGATTAACATTGATTGAAAATAAATAAGATAAACATATATTTTATGACAGGAAATATTTCTTTTATTTATATATTTCTCTATTAAAAAAACCTCTTGGTAAACAACATTTCGTATGAAGTATTTTTTGTTGTTTAACAATTGTCGTTGCACTTCAGATGTCTTTGTGTAAATTTTGAAGCTGCCAAAAAATATCAAATTATATCATCACGATTGCAATTAATTATCGGATGCATCGTGGCATCCAAACTATACCACTGACGTGATTTACTACTTCCTATTAAAAAAAAGGAAATTAATTTGAAACGTACGATTAATATAATTTAAAAATTCTCGGGAACTATTGATCATAGAGAGATAAATTTTATATCAATCGATAGCAAATTTTATTTCACTATTTTAGAGCTATTAAATTTGAAATTAGAATGACAATTACTCTAATATTTAAAATTACTGAAATTTAGGTTCTCTAACAATGAAATAATGCTGTTTAACGTCTTGCAGTACTATGGAGCGAGTTTTATTGTTGGTGACGTCAGAGCATTACCGAGAGATCTGGGCTATTATATTAGTAACTGTGGTTGCGATCCTCAGAGGGGTCGCATTTAAATTTTATTAAACAAAATTTTACATGAAGTGAGGGGGTCGGAAATGAAAATAGTTTGTGCACCACTGATCTAGAACATCTAACCTCAATCCACCATTGGCATTACAAGTTAAAATAAATATTTTTGCCCTTTTGTTTCATGTTTTATATTAACATGGACTTTCAAGAACAAATATCTTGAAAAAAAAAAGGGAAAAGAGCCTCAATACCTCTATATAAAGGGTGTCCATTCAAAATGTGGCCCAATAACTAATTTTTAAACGATTGTAAAAAATATTTTGAGTCAATAAATGTACAACTGAAAAAATTATAAAGTATAAATTCTTATACAGTCCCCCAGTTCTATTAGTCATATTTAGTAAAATATTCTTGACATATGAACATTTTAAACAAAAAAGTTCCGCTCAGCTGCAACCAAGACTAATTGTGTTATGAAGCTTTGAATATTGCTGTTTCGGACAATTTCAATGGTGGCCTCGAGGAAGATCCTCCAACCAATGTGCAGCGCTTGCTCGATACATCTGCCGATTGGTTTAAAATTATGAGATTGAAAGCTCCATCACTTGGTAAGTTTTAGTTGTGTAAGCTGTCTTATGCTGAAGAGAAATTCTGCATTCTTCTGAAAACAGACCAACTCACATTTAATGCATCCAATATTGGGAAGTACCAGACATAATCCAACACCCTACATTTGACTGAATTTGAAACTTTATACTTAACTTCACAATTAAAGAGTTTTCCAAACCTAGCACTCTCACAAACAGTATCGAATTTAATTATTTCATTAAATTTGGTGCTTTATTTCCACTTTAAAATGTGTTATTTATTCATTTTGATTAAAAGTGGAAATAAATATAAAAACATATACAACAATGCATTATAGCTGCATTTTCAATCTGCAAGTCTCAAGAAAACTTAGCACATAATATCAACTGTATCGGAGTAAAATGGATGAAAAAAGAAGAATAATAAGTACAAAAAAATTATTTACAAATAAAAATCAGCATGGATGATTTTAAAAAATCCTCTTTTCCTGGATATATCACTCATTTCACTAAGTTTACTACAGAATTAAGATATAAATATGAATTTACAACATATTTCACAAAACTGTTGATTTTTCTTACATACCTCTTACTTGATTTTCCAAAGTTGAAATAACCTCCACAGCTTGGTACAGGATATTCAACTTTGTCAGTGCTCGTTCAGTTTTTAAATGCATCATACACATCCGACCAAGTTCTTTAAATGCTTCATTAATATCCCGAACACGAATCCTAATATTGAATAAATAGAAACATTAACAATAAATATTTTAAAAAGATAATTGAAGAAAAATAAATGGACTTTTCATTTGCTTCTTTTGAAGAGTCTATTCAACAAAATTCATATTACTAATGGAAATATAGAAAATATTAAGAAGAAGCGAATATCTAGTTTACAAAACTAGAATGCTTAATTGTATTAGAGAACAACACAAATGAAACTATTAGACTTGTTTTTGATACCTACTCCATTCCTAAAGGCACATTACAATTCCTAAATTATAAAGCACTATTATTTTTGAATGAAAAGGAAGAAAATCATTGTAATTTTAAAACATTATGACTGCATTAGATTTTCTTTCAAAATCTTATCAATATTTTTTAAGCTTTTGACAATAAATTTTAAAAATTCTATTTCATTGATTGATTCTATGCTGATTTCTAATGGTTGCTATCAAAGGATCAAATGCATACCTCTCGAGTCATTATTGCATTCTTAAACTCTTTTCCGTTGGACTTTCATTTCAGAGTCGCCGTCATCTTCACCAAGACCATTCTGAAAAACAAAATTTGATTCTATATCCTATCTACTTTTGCCAATTTACTTTTTTTACATAATAATTCCAAGTTAAACTAAGGGCTGCCAGAAGAATTGTAGGACACAATTCAAAAAAAAATATAAAAAAAAAAAAATGTTACACACTATATTTTTTTTTATGAAGATAAATAAAAAAAATTCTGGATATATAACTTCACCGAGTTTTAGTTCCTAAATTTGATATCTGAAGAATTCCATACACAGAGCCTCCGACCAGGTTTTTTTGAGTCTTAAATATCCCAAAATTATATATAGATTAAGAGTGTAAAATTCCCCACAAATACATCTTTATTTTCTCTGCTTAATATACCTTTTTTGCGGATATAGCTTTCAAAATGGAGATTTTCAATAATTTATGGCCACCTAGACTGACAAAAGCCCGTTTCTATCTGGGAAAAAAAAAAAAAACCTTTTGAAATGCACTCTCATTTAAAAAAAAAACCTGTATGCTGTAACATTAGGTTTTAAATTGATTTTCAAAATGTGTCCCATTCTCGGATGCCCTGTATTTCTGCTACATATAATCATCGAAATTTTTAAAGAATTTCATAATTCCTTTATGTGTTCCGATAACATGCAGCATTCGAGCAATAGTTAGGAATGCAATTTTTATTTCATCAAATAAAGTTATAAACTAAAAAACATATACAGTCCAACCTCTAGAAAATCGGACTCAATCAAGAAACTCTCGAAGCAGGACAATTCTATAGATTTGTTTAAATTGATAAAAAATGACAGAAGGATGTTCGC
>BGPR01050926.1:0-10941 GCA_013235015.1 Araneus ventricosus
ACCAAATCTGACAGCTGGCTGCGTTCTTCATTGACCCGTGAGCCGAGTGATCCACTGCTCAGCGTTGTACTAAGTGTATTGGCCAATCGGTTCCGAAAGGTCGTAGTGCGTTCGAGAATGAGTTCAAATATGGTATGGTATGATGTGGTTTATTGGCGCAAAAACCAATTTTTGATTATTCTGCACCAAACATATGGTCTAGGATAAAATCTTAGTATAGGAGTTCAGTTAAAAGGAGTGCCATACGGTGTCAATATGTAAAGTCTACAAAAGAATGTGTTCAAGACACTTCCACGAGGGATTCGACACCTCGGGGCGGTGTGCTATTCAGCACATCTCTTCAAGCCTAGCTCCCGATAAAGGGAACCCCCCTCCTGCTCATGTCGGGGCCGGGGATCACAATATAAGGCACATCCATAGTTGGCGTCGTAGATTCGAATTTTGGCACTTCGTTCCCAAGTCCTGTGGAAACCAGCACAGGCAAGGAACTACAGAAAGGCGATCCTGGTGTATCATTCAATGTCCACATGGGAAATGAACCGATAATGATTCTTTCGCAGGTTCACCTACGAAAACCTTGTTACGACTTTCACTTCCTGTAAATGATAAAGTTTGGTCATCTTTCCGGCACACCGGCTGGACCACGAAGTCCAATCCGAGCGCCAGTCTGAAGACCTCACTAAATCATTCAATCGGTAGTAGCGACGGGCAGTGTGGACAAAGGGCAGGGACGTAATCAACATGAGCTGATGACTCGTGCTTATTGGGAATTCCTCGTTCATGGAATCAATTACAGTTTCCAATATATCATTCCTCGTTCATTCCAAGCGAGCGTGCGGTCGTGTTCTGGTGAGCTCTGTGTTTACATCTGATTTTAACTGTAATTACTTGATTTTAATCAAATTTTTTACTGTATTCTTATTGTCTAAGGCCCCCCGGCTGGTCCGGGCAAGTTTTTAATGAATTCCACCCAATATTTTGGGAGATAGAGGACTTAGAAAAGTGCCTGAAATTTTGTTGGTGCTTTTAACAACGATCTTTTAATTACTTTGTTTTGAAACTTTACACCGGGATAATAGACCATTTTATCCCCCCATGTGCAAAATTTGGAATTGTTTGGATTAATTGGTGGATTTCTGTGCCCATTTTTGCTGAATGTTGGTGCGAAACATCGTGGTTGCAGCCATTCCTGCCCAACTTGCGGTAACGCCTACCATCAGCTGTTCCGTGCTGTTCCATCCTCAGTGATCACGCCCTCGGTGTCACGTGCTTCTTCGGAGCTTCCCGGCTGCCAAATTGACGCAGTGTCTACGTTCAACTCCTAGTAAACAGCTACTGCAACATCGGTGAACTCTGGCAACATCGTCAACAACATCGACAATAATATTGACTTTCTTGAACAGTGTGTGCTGGAAACTCCTCTAGGATTGAGGTGCTTTGGTGTCCTCGGTGAAGTGACTTTAGTGAACTCTGACTTTCCGGTTTTCGTTTCGAGTGTGGTGCGGGCGCCTGGTTGACGGGATCCCTGGATTCGGCGGAGTGGCTTTGCACTGGTATTTTATCGAATTTTAATATTTCAATGCTTTTATGTGTCCTTGATTGAATTTTAATATATTGTGTGCTTTGATTTTTGTGTTCTTTATGTGTTTGCTTGTGTTTGTGTGGTGTGAAATTTTAAACTTTTATTGAAAGTATTTTTAACTTTTTGCCCCTGGTGGGCTTATCCTTCTTTGAATAAATTAAGATGGTTAAAAAGGGGACTACTCAAAAGAGTAATGCCTCTGATAAAGCTGGGGAGGGGTCCCAGCCTTCTAACTCCGAAAAATACGCCAACGATTTGAGAATAATGATTGATAAAATGAACCCTGCTGACTATACTGAGGAAGCGTTTCCAACAATAAAGGAGTGGTTTAATAATTTGGAGAAATTCTCCTCTGATATGGTGGATGGGGGACTCACGTATGGAAAACTTATGAGAAATAATTTCGTTAAGTTACATTACAGGGAACTGCTGCCCATCTTGCAGGAGTTATGCTTTGAGATAAGGAAAAGAGACTCCGATATTTTCGACTTAAAATTGTCACTTTCGGAGTCAGATCAATCATTACTAAAGGCTAAGGTTTGGACCTTGGAGAGGGAGAACATCGCCCTCCGGGCCAAACTGGAATTAAATAACAACATAGCCGATACAGTCAAGGAGTTAATTCCGAAGTTGGACGAGATTAAGGATTCTAGCGCTCGGTCTTTGAGGGATCAACTTCCCGCAATTATTAAAGACGCTGCATGTCCCGAGATTAAATCAAGTCTAGAGATTGTCAACCGCGAGATTGTTGCTGAGGTCAAAAAAAGTAGAGTAGAAGCGCGCTCTTTCGCTCAAGTGGCACTCCAAGGGAAAGATAAGAGACAGGGTCCTTCGGTGGCCCTAACACCTAAAGAACCCGAGGGTGTCCTATTAATCAAGCCAAAGAGCGAAACATTAAAGGACTTCGAAATTAATAGGAAGATATTTTTAGATATACTTCAGACCAAGAGACCTGATGCACGACTAAGAGGTGTGGTTAAGATCTTTGGTGGGGGAGTAAAGCTTATTGCTGCCTCCCCTGATGACATCTCTTCATTCAAAGATACCTTCTTGGAACATGGGGATAAGGAAACAATGGACAAATATGAGTTTGTTACCCCTAATCGCCGCTCCCCCCAGTTTATTTTATATAATGTCCCTAGAGACACCCAAGAGAACACCTTGAAAATTGGTCTTATGGCCAAAAACTTGACTTTGGCGGACGAAAACAATAGACCCCAATTTAATCTAGAGTTTAGCATCCCGGCTAGGGACAGCAGATACAATCATTGGGTGATGTCGATTAACCCTAAGAAGTACGAAGACTTCAAAAACAAGGAGGGACTGTATTTCCAATTTACAAGATTGCGTTTAGCTGAGTTTATCTCGATAAAACAATGTAAAAAATGTTTCGCTTTCGGACACACCACTAAGGGGTGTGACCCATTAAACAAACAACTTTGCGAGAAATGTGGGGAGGTAAAGGAAGAGAGTCATCGTTGTAGAGGTCACAGCTGTATTAATTGCAAGGAATCAAACAGGAAAGCAAGAACCAACTTTAAGACCGACCACAGTTGCCTGGACCGCAACTGCAACATAATGATTAAACAAAAGGAAATAGTTATGCGAAGGACCGATTATGGATTTTAATTCTTTAAAGGGAATCCAGATTAATGTCAACCACTGCTTGGCTGCTCACTCTGGGGCCTTCGTGGTCGCTAGAGATCTACAACTTGATTTTTTAGCTGTCCAGGACCCCTATCTCTATAAGGGTGAACCTCCAAAAACGGACTTCGGCTGCAGGATTTTCGAATCGGACAGTAAAAACGCAATAATTTATGTTTTTAATAAAAATTTTAATACCTTTTTTAAATTCAGCACTACAAACTCAGTTGCTATAGAACTACATTTTAGTGATTTTATTCTCAATGTTTTTAATTGCTATTTCCCCCCCCATGATGATATTGACGCAATTCTGGACGAATTTAAGGACTACAATTTTACAAATAGTTTTAATCTTATGGTGGGGGACTTCAACTGTAAATCCTGCAGCTGGGGCTATGACTCCGACAACTACCGAGGTCGTAGGTTGTCGGAGTTCATGGCCTCAAATTCACTCCACGTAAGCAACATCTCTGATTACGGTCCGACTTTCGTAAACCCTGTTCACTCCGGTTTTCCTGACCTCACCATTATAAGTACGTCCATCTTTAATTTTATTAAAAATTGGGGTGTCCTGGACATGGAATCTCATAGTGACCACAAATATATTTACTTTCAATTAGTTACCGAATCCATTCCAGAAGTCGATTTTTATTTTAAATCCAAACATGGTTTAGGAAGATTTACGAAATACATCGCTAAGCACCTAAACCATTTTAAACGCAAACTCAAAGACATAAAAAACAATACTTATTTTAATGCTTTTATTCAGGATTTAACTGAGTTGGTGCAGCGGGCTGCTTTTAAAACCCTGAAAAAGAAACCGAAAAGGCTAGCACAACGTTTTAGCTTCTGGAATGAGGAACTAAGGTCCACTCGAAACAGGGTGAGCAAATTATTCAAAATCTATTTAAGAGCTAGAGCCAATAATAGCAGTGTTGACACTGTCCAGAGCACCGGGATGGCTTATCGTAGGGCCAGGGCCGAATACAAAAAACTTTTACTTTTTACAAAGAGAAAGGCCTGGGAATCGTATTGTCTAAACTATAATGAGAGATTCGGCACGCTTTTCAACATCGTTTTTAACAAATTTAATAGTAGCAATGACATTGCGGTGAACCCAGATAATGATCCGAACCTAACAATACAAGACAAAATTAACTATATAATGAATGCTTTTTTCCCAGGCCAATCTCCTGAAGAATCTTTGATCTATTCACCGGAAATCGGCCCTGTTGACCCATTAATAATTGAGGACTTAGAAATAGTCTTCGGGAATCTGAAAAATGGAAAAGCCCCCGGTCTGGACCGTATTGACTATCGCATGTGGAGAGCGGTTTTTAACTATGACAAAAATTTTATGCTTGACGTTTTTAACTTATGTTTTAAGCTTAATTATTTTCCCTATTGCCTTCGCAACGCCAGGATCTTCTTTCTTTTGAAAGACGGGAAGGATCCTGGTGTTTGTTCTTCTTACCGGCCGGTTTGCCTTTTACCAACTCTGGGCAAAATTGTCGAGAGGCTTTTTTCGATAAAATTTAATAAATGGCTGGATCAAAACAACATCTTACATCCCAAACAATTCGGCTTCTTAGAGGGCAAGAGCTGTGATCTAGCCATTACGGAACTAGTGGAGACAATAAAAACCAGAATGCAATTAGAACATCTAGCCCTCGTCTCCCTAGATATCAAGTCCGCCTTCGACAATATGAACTGGCCGGTTCTTTTTAACATTTTTACCAATATTTGACTTCCCAGATTTTTTATGAACTTCCTGTACTTTTATCTGAACAATAGAACGGTAGTTTATACCAATGAAATTTTTAACGTCACCAAACAATATTATAGAGGCTGTCCCCAGGGTTCGGTGATCGCACCAACGTTATGGAACATATACATAAATTTAATACTCTTAAACAACAACGGGGAGGTGTACGTTCAAGCCTTTGCCGATGACCTGGCCTTGGTTATAGGGGGTCGGACGGCCAGAGACCTGGAGAAAAATACCAATTCAGCTCTGGCCAAAATATCCAATGATCTAGACTCCCTTAAACTTACCCTCTCAATACATAAATGCCAGGCCTTGGTCTATCGGAGTATTGCCTCCCATAAATTCTCGAAGCGAAACTCCACTACCCTGAACAGAAAACCCACTTTTAAAATTCAAAATACATCTATTAAAGTTACCGATAGCCTAAAAATCTTGGGAATTCATATCGATCATAAACTTACCTGGACTGCCCACATAAATTCTTTACACGACAAAATTTTAACTCTGACTAGTAATTTTAATCGAATTATAAAAACGGAATGGAGTGTAGATAAAGTTCTCATTAAGTCCTGGTACCTTACAACCATTGAAAAATCCCTGCTCTACGGCGCTGGCGTCTGGGGCGGGGCTCTAACTAAGGTACAGGCAGATAGACTGCACTCCATTCAACGTATATTTTTAATAAAATTTTCAAGGGGCTACCGTACAACATCAACTAACGTACTCAATGTTCTGACTGGCATCCCCCCTCTACATATAACAGCAGAGGCCGAGTTTAAGAAATTTCAGATCTGGGTGAGGCGCTCCGTTATTCACAATAGATTAATTGATTCAGTTAAACTCGATTTTAACATCAACATCAAAAACTTAAACTCAGATATTAAATTTATTTCTCTTCCAGAGCATATACCGGACTCAGATTTTGAGGTATACACGGACGGGTCCAGAATGGATGATGAAACTGGATTCGCCGTGTGTACCTTCCGGAATGACCATAACATTGACAACTTTTTGTATAAACTTAAACCCTTTAATTCTGTTTTTCAAGCAGAGTTGACGGCTATTAGAAAAGCTGCAAATTGGGCCGTCAACAACAATAGTAAAATAAATATTTATACCGATAGCTTATCATCCATAATGGCACTTAAAAGCGCCCACTCCAGATCTCAACTCGTTAACAACACCAAACAGGATCTTTCTTCAACCAGAGGTCTGGTCGGCCTTTCCTGGGTAAAGGCCCATGTGGGTATCCCGGGAAATGAATGGGCCGACCAGCAAGCAAAACAGGCCATCTCTACTGGAGAGGAGCTGGATATTCCAGCTCCCCGTTCATATCTCAACAGAAGAATCAAAGCCTATATTACTCAACAGTGGACAGACTATTGGAATAGTTATAGCTCGGCCTCGGGGATTAGAGTCAGAAGTTATATTGGTTCGGTTAGCCCCAAGTTTTTAATACAAAATAAAATTTTAATCTTCTTTCTTAGTGGGCACGGTCCATTCCCTTTCTATCTACACCGTTTCAAAAGATTGAATTCCCCGCTCTGCGTCTGCGGACAGGTGGGCGATGCGGATCACTACACCTTTTCCTGCTCGCTCACCAAAAATTATCACCTCACTAGACCCGCAGACGCCCATAAAAGAGCCTGGTTTAAGAATCTCATTAACAACAAACAGGCTATCGGGAAAATGGCAGAATCGTTCAGGGTTAGTTTTGGGGTGTGCGAATCACTGGCCAGATCTGGGGATGAGTAATTATTTTTTTTTAATTTGGACTTTTCTGTAGCCTTTTAAACTTTTAAAAACTTATTTGACTATTAATATGTGTTGTGTTGTTGCTCGTCACTTTGTTGTTTACACCTTCATGGAGCATGAGCTTTTTGTTTTTAATGCACCTTTCATTCACTCTTCATATTATATCATACTTTTAACCTGTACTTATTGGGTTTCCCCATGTTCATGATTATATCATACTTTTAGAGTTCATCTCATGTAATCACTCTCATTTGTCAAATACATTCATTCTCATATTTAAAAACCTTGTGTTTTAAATATTATGTTTATAACTTGTTATCCATTTTATATGTTAGATATAGTCATATTCATATTTTAAATCTTCGTATTTTAACTGTTTTGTTTTTAGCTTGTCTTTCATTTTTAATGGGTGGGTATGGTTTTATATTTTAACTTACCGCTCTCCAAAATTAATTTAGTATATGATCGGTCCTTCGGTCCGGGCAACTTCGCTTTCCCCCTGATCGGTATTGGTGGTGTGTTCGGAGTGGTCCCTTAGAGGATATGCTCGGTGATTCTTGCGTCCCTGCCGGGATTTTTAACATCTCATTTATTTTAACTATTTTAACTACTTTAAACATTTTAGTGTCGGGTAATTGCTAAGCTGGGCTTGGTATTTTATCTTTTAGAACTTCTTTTGTCCTTTGGTCTGCCTTGGTGGACTTGTAAAATCTTAGCGGAGCTCCTGCGCTGTTGCGCTCCTTCCGTCGCGTTCGTGCTTTGCGACTTCGAATATATCTTGGTGATTTTAGACTAGTATATACTGAGTCAGTTATTTTAAAACCCAATTTGGGTGTGTGTGGTGTGTTTGTGTGTGTGTTTGTGTGCTGTGTTGTCCTTTTACCTTTTTAAATGTCATTGACTTATTTTAGCCAAGCGGAGCTCGTGGGATCTGGTTCATCTTTCTGAATTTGGCTCTCTTCTTCGGGATTGCGCGTCTTGAACTTGGAGTGATTGCTCTGATTCTGGATGGTGGAGTTTTAATTGGAATTGGAACATGGAGTACACGGTCAGGACTTAGAATAAATTCCATCGGAACACGGGACTGCAAAACTTTTTAAAAAAATACACACCCCGACCGACCCTCCTGGCCATGGTCGGGATGGGTTGGGTTAATGATGAAGTGTAATTTTGGGTTTGTGTGTGTCTCGTGTACTAAATAGAAAAAGGGCCCTGTTACCATCTTGATCTGTCATCGCCTTGGCTTGTAGTCCGGGTCTTGAGTCTTGGTCCTTCCAATGCACCTGTAAAAGAAAGATGTTAGAATTTGCTAAATAAACATCAATGGCAAAATACGTAAATGATACTACACCGATTCTCCGGATCCGGATGTCCTTGACCCACTAGATCGTCCCCTGACTTAGGTCTTGGGTGCGTCGCCTGACGAAACCTGCAACGACACACATGGAATGCACTGGGGGCCCCTAACTAAAGAGCTAACTAACTTAACTACCTTAACCTAAGGTTTGCGCGTCGCGTGCGAGTGTCCTCACCACCCTCACCCACTCGCCGTCGGCGCGCTTGCAGCAAGGGCCACCCACGACCACCCCTCCTTGCTGCTGTGTTGAGCTCTGCCATCCACCTCCGGCTCAACACCTCGCGTTAGGGCTCTTCCACCAACCACCGGCCCTTCCATTCCAGGTTAGTGGCACCCTGGATGGAATTGTGGTAAACATACATCAAAAGGTCCCTCAGTGCAGTTGAACAACATTGATAACAACATTGATAATTTTCCAACAATTAAAAAGAAATTTTTCGTCGGGAGCATATAGAGACAATTCATTTTTGCTCTTTTATTGCAGTCCTCTGCTTTAATATGATTGTTCTTGTTTTTAATGTCTTTCGCCCCTTCAGTGGTGGCTGTTTTTTTTTAGATTGTTCTTTTGGAGAGTGTTAGTGGAATTTTAACAAATATATGTTCTTATCTCTTTTATTGTCCACCTTGAACACTCTAAATACTGTAATGCTTTTCTCGATACTCTTGTCAGCCACACACTGCTCCTCATATAGGGCTACGGACAGTCCGAAAACTTCCAGACGCAGGCACTGAGTGCGTGTGTTCTGGGGTAGAACATGGGACTGGTCCGTGGCCGGAACACAGGACTGGGAGACTTTTTGGAGCACGGGACTAAAAATTTTTAACATTTTTAATCGATCGGAGCACGGGACTGGGAATTTTTAGAGCACAGGACTATCCAACTTTGAATATTTTTAATCCGATCGGAACACGGGACCAAAAAATTTTTTAGAACACAGGATCTTGTGAAATTGATTTCGGATCAGAGCACAGGACAGAGGGAGAGAGATTGATTTTTAGACCCTTTTAAATCCGCATCATAGAATTTTAGTGATTTTATTCGATTTCATCATGGTTTTTATTGGTTCCATTGCTGTTTTGTGTTGAATTGAATCTTTTTGGTTTCTTTTGTTTGTCACTAGTTCATGATCATTTTCCAGATCCCGGGCTTTCCCATGGTGGCTTTTAAATTTTTACCAAAATATTTTAACTGTTTGTGTGTTGTTTGTGTGAGTGTTGTGTGTGTTTCTTCATTTTTATATTTTTGTAGTTAATGTCTGCCTGTGTTGAGGGGCTGAGTCTGTATTGTTCGACTTTGCGTTTTTATTAATTTTACTGATTGTTTTAAATACTGCCTATGTTCAGGGGCACAGTTTGTTTAAGAACCATTTTGCTTTATTCATAAGAAAATACTATGTAATAATAACTACCTTTGTTCATGGGTACAGTATGTCTGAAAGCCCCTGTGCTTTGTTCATCAAGATTTGTGTTGTTCCGCCTGTTGGCGAAGATCTGCTTTTAATTTTATGTTTTAATCACTGCCCTTGTAATGGGGCAATGCCTGTAAACTTTTATTTGGTTTTTAATAAATCCTGCCCGTGGGGCTGGGGCGCGCTGTTCCTTCGGCGTGCTTGGGGGTCCCTTTTCCCCGCCGGTTCCTTTGGCCCTAAACCCTTTGGGTGGGCGGTGCCGGCGTGGGTATTTAGTTTCCAATATATCGGAGTCGTTCTAGCTTTTGGAGGAAGATGTGAGCTTTTTTTCAGCTCCTGTTTAATCTTCTTGCATCTTTGCTTTCTGTTAATGTTTTGTTACAGAAATGGTGTTGCCGCAATGGCATGTGTGGTGCTAATGAAAATTCCTCAGGATTCGTGAGTTTTATTTTGAAATTTTGAAGCTTTTTGAATTTAAAAACTTTAACATTATACCTGTGATTCTTGTGATCCTGCGTTTCCATGGCGACGGGTGACGTCACCAACATCACTGCTTGATTGATTGACTTTTACTCTTCTGCTTGATTGTTTGATTTACTGTTTTGGACTGGCAGTTCCTTTTTATATGCTACTTGCCTTTGGAACCATTTTTGCCCCTCTGCTATTGTAGACGTCCGAGGGCTATGAAATTTGGGTATCCGGATGAGCTTTGGTTCCCTGTTGCTGTCAGAAAATTTGGTGTGTCCAGGACGTCCCGTTCTCGAGATTTCTCAGGTAATTGAAAGGTCCTCAGAAATAGTTGGAATTTCGCTCCTAGCTGGACTGTGCATCCTTTACAACTATTTGTAATCGAATCCAGCCATATACTGCTCCTGAGGTCAAGCTTTTTCTACCACTCTGATTGGGGGTGGAATTGACTTTTGACCCCCTTCCCGGCGTCCGGGGACTATGAAATTTGAGTTTTCGGATGAGCATTGGCTTCTCATTATTGTCACTAAATTTGGTGTGTCCAAGTCGACCCGTTTCCGAATTATTTCCAAGAAATCGAAAGGTCCTCAAAAATAGTTGGAATTTCGCTCCGAGCTGGACCTTGCATCCTTTACAATTTTTGGCCTATTTTCATTGCTTTTGTGCTTCTGCTGATGACTAATGATATTTACGGGACATTAATGACCTTTTTGGTGTTATATTCTTTATGCCAAAGGATAATTCCTTTACGTTTACACTGAGTAAAAGTATTGACACCTCTTTTAAGATGCCGGGTTCAGGCGACGAGGAAATGCCCGATAAGGGAACTGATTCATCATCCACCAGCCTCTCTTCACAAAAGATCCCAGTGGTTGCCCTGTCAAAGGTGGCCGGTGTGGGACCAATTGAATTACTTATTAATGACGTCATTGACTTTAACTTTGATCCGTCGGTATCT
>BGPR01050927.1:0-10940 GCA_013235015.1 Araneus ventricosus
AGATTTTGATTTGAATTCTTCTCTACTATCTTGAGAAGCCGCTATAGTCTAGTGCTAAGGTCTCGGCTTTGCTATTGTCTTCTCTCTTAGATTTTGAATTCTTCTCTACTATCTTGAGAAGCTGCGATGGCCTAGTGCTAAGGTCTGGGCTTTGGGGTCGGAGGGTTCCAGCTTCGAAACCCGATTCCTCTGAAGATCCGTCTTATATGTGAGCCTGGTGCACGATAAATCTGACGTAGTGGATCAAACATCCTCCCGCTGGTGTGGTGCTGAAGTTTGGAGAAGGATCGGCCAGCTCGGAGGTCGTCAGGTGGCCTCAGTTCGAAACTACGAAGTCTTCCCAAAATAGTCTTCGTGTTGCTTCAAAACAGGACGTAAATATAACTAAAATAAACTAGTTTCTTAATTTTTCTCTTATTGGATATTGACGAATCTTTTGGAATTCCTATGATAGTTTCAGTCCGAATATTTTTTACCGATATTGCTTTTTTCTGAATTCTGGCCATCTATTAATAGTAGGCTTAGCCTAATGTTTTGCTCTTCCAGCATGAAAAAAAAGAGGATTCTAGTTGCAAACCAGAGCTGTATGATTAGCATCGCAGTGCATATTGTACAATTCAATTTAGATAGTTTGTAATTCCCTGGTAGAATACTTATTCCCTATACAAATTTATATTATTACGAGGTTATAAAGTTTTTTCCCTGACATGCTAATCTTGGCGACAAAAAGAATCTTCTAGAAAAATCCTGAACTGTGGTCCCATCTCTACTGGGAACCAGAAATGTCATGAACCTTCTAGAGATTACGTCACTTCCAACGTATTGACGTCACTTCCTGTTGAAAAGGTATAAAAGCAAGCTCTCAAACCAGACATTTTTTTGTAACAATATTGACTCTTCTTCATTTTTGTAGGATAAAAAATGGTCAATTCTCTACATTGTTCGACGTTGAACACTTTACAGTGGCGTGTCAACAACTGGAGAAGGGGCGGGGGTATTGATGCCCCGGGCGCCGTGGAGACAAAATATTAGTGTGTTCATGTCAGTTTTTAAAATAAAATATTAGGTGTTTGAAATAATATTACCTTGTCCCGAGCCCCATTCACCCTTTCTACGCCACTGAGGGGCGGAAAAATCACATTATGCCCCGGTTCTACTTGCCCTCGCTACGCCACTGGTTGCATGCTGATTAGACTACGGAGAGAGCGGGTTGCCTATTTTAATCTCCAATGCAGTGTCTTCTGTGTGTAGTGGCGTAGTTACTGGGAGGCAAGGGGAGTGTGAAGAGACGGGGCTCTAGTCTTACGAGAACGATGGAAGCCAATTATAAGTGCGTATTTCTCACCTTTTTAAGCTAAATATGAGGAGGAGGGCGGGAAAAGATTATTCCTCGGGCGCCACTTGTCCTGACTACGCCACTGAAGCTTTAATAACATTTAGCAGCTTATTCATTTCATATAAGTTTACTCATTTCTAACATTTAAAATTATTCGTTCCTTTCGCTGTAACACAAAAATGGGATTTCTAAGTTTTAACCATCTTTTTAGAAGGAACTGAAATGAGGTGTCTGGTATCTAAATACACAAAATTTAAATTCTTTGTTTGTGTTTTAACGCGATAGGTTTCCACACCTCTCGAAGGATTGGAAATAAACTAAGCAAACACGTTCCTTAGAATCTAATAAGTTTTTTTAAGTTTTTTTTATTAATTAATTCTTAAACGTGTCTTTCTTTTTTATTGGTTCTGTATTTTATTCAATATCGTTTACATTTTGCATAAGCATCATTCATCTTCATTAGCACAACATAACAACGGAACCTCAAGCACACAAATATAATTCCAAAAATGTTTTATGCGGATTCAGGTATATCTGAAACCTGAATATTCAACAAAATTTCGAGGTTGAATATTCTTACGATTTCGATATGTCCTCAATGTAGACTGTTGGATTGAGTTAATGAGAGTTTTTTAAATTTATGGTTGAAATTTATTTTTAAAAAAATTCTTCTGGTAACCATGAAAAGTGAGATATTGCTCTTTCTCCATACACAGAACATCTCACGCGTAGCCTCGATTATATGCAAAAAGGCAAATAGTGTCGAAAATTACTCGGTTTTGTCCACTTGGAATTCCACTTTAATGATCTGAAAATACGCAAAAATCAAGTTAATTTTTTTAAAAAATCAAAATACACCATCTTGTAGAGTATTACATTGTTTTTCAAATAATATACATTAGATTAGCCCGCCCTGGCCTACAGGAAAATTTTGATACATCTTATTTTACAATATTTTTCTCTTCTTTTTCTTTTAGTGGCGGGAAACATTAGTTTCACTGCAAGACGACAATAAGTCTAATTCTTTAATAACAGTTCGTGAAGAAGTCCTCGCAATGAGATACGAATAACGGCATTATTTATCAAGTCTGTTAAACTCATCAATTGCCATCCACTAGGCCAGTTTTTTCTGTATGATGTCCAAATTTCACACTCTTTAATTACGTGAAGAACAGATCCCGTTCTTTTGCCGCATGAACATAATGACGTTTTTTTGAAGAATCTAGCCTGATGTTCTCTAAACACTCCATGTGCCGTTAAAATTTGATTTATGTAGAAATCGCCATATAGTCTATCAACGTTAACTTTTTCTGTTAGGTTTTTGGTCCATCGCGCATTTTTTGAATCATTCTAACGATTTTGCCACAGGTCCTTTATAATTTTATTTCCTTCAGTTCTTATCTGGTTTCTAGAGGGAACAAAACTAATTGTTTCATCTGAAATCAATGTTGCCTCCTTGGCTAATTGATCTGCACGGTCATTCCCGAAATTCCCCATGTGTGCTCTAATCCAAGTCAAGGTTATTACCACGTTTTTATTCACTCGGTTTCTTGTCTGTCTGTCTGTTCGGTACAAATTTTGCAATCAATTTTAAATTAACTTCCCGATGAGCTGGAGACTTGAAACTCTAAACATAGCTCAGAACTAGATGACAATACAATATTAATTCTCTTTCTTGTCTGTCTGCTTATCTGTTAATTTTTACTTTCTCGTATACGAAGTTTACAAAGATAAAGTATTGTAATCGTCAAAAAATTCGAACTCGAGATGGTGACGAATCCCACGTTTTAGACCTCCCTGAGTCCGAAAAACACAATTTTGGAATTATGTCTGTCTGTCTGTGAACACGGTAACTCGAAAACTATTATCGATACAGCGCTGAAATTTTGTATGTGATCTTTACACATAATTTGTAGGTTTCTATCAAATTTTGGACAAAATCCGTCTATGGGAAGTCTTTCTGTCCGCGTTCATGTGAACACTATAACTCAAAAACTTGAATAGCTAGATTGATAAAAATTGGTACACAGTTTTATCGTCATGAATGGAGGTCCGTATATAATTTTGGGCCAAATCCGTCAAAGGGGTGACTGTCTGTCGGTCTGTATAATTTACTTTTGAAAAGAATCCGTTATCTCCACGCGCATCGTACTGGAAGCAATCTTCTGTGCACGCGAAAGCTATGGAGCGAATTACGTCAGTTTGTCCTTGAGCCGGCAAGAGCGGAAAATCGGTACGCATCTCTTTGAATTTGATTCTTTACCTAGATATTTTTCAATCACTATAATGAAAAACCTTCTGACAGTCATTGGACTCTGGGTAAGAGTAGGTTCGAATTTTTTTAGCCACGCGGGGGAAGGGGAAACGGCACCTTTTGGGGAAGTATACGAGAAAGTTTAGGGGAGGCCACTCCCGCTGGTTTATTTCATATTTTGTGTTTTACCGACCCAGAGTTTCGATAGATGGCGCTGTCCAGGCGTCACTCGTGAATAACGAGAAGGGGGAATCTTGAGTTATTTGTAGAATTGGATCCCACGAAATTTCGCGCCGAATAGTGGTGGAACTTCGAAAAGAGGATTGAAGTTCGGAGGGGAGAGTTTGCTATACCAGAGTGACAATAATTTGTTTGCCGTGAAATTCTAGAGGGGGAAAAAAAGTAAAATGCTGCGCAGTTGCTAGTTGTTTTCACGAAGGTCTCTGCGTCACGTAACTTGATTTTTCAGGAAAATAACAATTTTCTATTTATGATCAGGTGAAGAGAAACTGAAATAAACCTGAATTTTGCCACAAGTCTCCGTCATAATCTCATCAAGATGTTTAAAATCGATTGCAAAATTTCATACACACAAGACTAAAAAGCAGAAAATAATTATTTAAATAAAGTAAAAATTTTAATACACCACGTTTTTAAAATTTTTATTTTATTTAATTTTTCCCTTGTATTCTTTTATATTATTGATTATGTCTCTGGCTTCTTCCACAGCACTTAATGCAAGTGCTGTGGTAATAATCTTTTATATTATTTTTCAAATAATATAAAATATTTTGCTAATTTTCTGCGTAGACTTTTAAATTTGAAAAAAAAAGCTCATGAATAATTACTCGATCTAATAGAAAGCAACAAAATATAACTGAATTTGTTATATTACGGTAACTATAGATTGAAAAAAAGTTAAATGTCAGATGGATAAATGTGGGCGTAAAAGTAGGAACTACACTGTTTACGTTCCTCTTTCTTCTCCCGGAATAGACTATAATTACTCTTCTCTTATCACCCGACTTTGCTGTGGGACATCTTCCGGCAACTTAGCTCTTCATTTCGGATTTGCACTTTTGCGGAACAATTTTAGAAAAAACGTTTCCGCCTTTCGCAGAATAAACGGTGCGGATCTGAAATGAAAAACTTCCTCCCGACTGCTATCGGAGAATCACACTGCTCAAATATTTTTAACTTTTTACGAGATAAATGTTTTTACATTTTTGTTTATTACTTACAAATAGCTTTTATCGTTTCTCCTTATTGCTACTCTTTTCTGTTTATTATCCGTATTACTAATATAATAGCCCAGATCTGTCTCTCGGTAACGCTCTGACGTCACCAACAATAAAACTCGCGCCATAGCATTGCGAGACGTAAGCAGCATTATTTCATCGTTATATCCTAAATTTCAGTAATTTTAAATTTAAAAGAGTAATTGTCGTTCTAATTTCAAATTTAATAGCTCTAAAATAGTGGATTAAAATTTCCTATCGATAGATATAAAATTTATCTCGCTATGATCAATAGTTCTCGAGAAATTTTAAATTATATTAATTGTATATTTCAAATTATTTTCCGTTTTTTAATAGAAAGTAGTAAATCATGTCAGTGGTATATCATGCGCGTGATATAGTTTGAACGCCACGATGCATCTGATTATTTATTGCAATCGTGATGATATAATTTGATAATATTTTTTAGCAACGTTAAAATATACACAAAGACATCTGGAGTACAAGGAAAATGGTTAAACAACGAAAAATACTTCACACAGAATGTTGTTTACCAAGAAGTTTTTGAATAAAGAAATATGTAAATAAAAAAAATATTTCCTGTCATAAAACATATGTTTATTTTATTTGTTTTCAATCAATGTTAGACATTTCTCTCGCATATACACTCTGTCCCAAAAGTTTATAGACTCTACTAAAATATATTTTTTAACAAAACGGAAAGGCATACAAACACCAATTACAAATATGTTTATTCAAACCATATGCGACTTGCATTCAACGAAATAGTTAGAAAAAAGAACATTTTGTATTTGAATTATATAACAAAATGGAAATTTTAGGTGTCCCAAAAGTTTATAGAATATATGACATTTCAACAAAAGGTGCTCAATACAATGTTCTGAATAGTTTAAAGTCTTTCCATTTCTCAGTATGACATTTTATACACGTTTTTCCATCGACATAATTAAGGTTTGTAATATCTCTGGTGCCAAGTTGTACCATACACTTTCAATGGCTGTCTTCAAGGCATTCATTAAATAAAATTGCCTTCCATTCTCATATACCTTCCGAGACATAATGCCCCACACTTTTTCAATTGGGTTTAGATCAGGGCTCATCGGTGGCCACTCAAGAACAGTAACATTTTTCGAGTTTAAATAATTTTTCGTAGCATTGGAGGTATGGATGGGAGCATCATCTTGCTGATATTACCAATTTCGTCCCCCTATGTTTTCTGCAAATGGCATAAGATAATTTTCTAGTGTTTCTATGTATTTAGGAGAATTCTGTCGGCCATCTAAAACGGTCAAACCCACTTGACAGTTGAAACTGAAAGCCGCCCACACCACCACAGATCCACCACCACTTTGCCTACTGAAAAAGATCCTGGGCTCTTTTCATAAATCATGCCAATATTTTATATTCCCGTTAGGTCTATCGAGGTTCCATTTTTTTTTCATCACTGAAAAGGACAGCCGTCCCTTTATTACCATATGACATATGATAACGAGCCCATTGTAATCACTTACTAATGTGAAGCTTTGAGAGTGGTAATCGGCGAGCCATTTTTGCGTGGATCATATAACCAGATTCTATAATTCATCTATGAACAATGTTCTTGGAGATTTGCAACCGGGAAGCCCCAGTAATTTCGCGAACCGACATTTTCTGACTTGAAAGTCATTCTTTGTATCCGTCTATCACTGCGAATATCTGTCACACGTGGTCTTCCCGAACGAGGTTTTGGCTCATATGGCGTCTTACGAGTTAATACACGATAAATCATGCTTTTAGAACGATTTAAAAGTTTCAATATTTCCTTAACAGTCTTACAGAGCAATTTCAAATGCAGAATTTTACTCACTTCTTCATTAGAGAGCTGCTATGCTTTAGGCATCTTGAAACGCAGAACAAACGAACGCTTTCCTTTTCTTACAACGTATTTATTAGGCTCCAGATCGACGTCATGATTACCGATGCCATATTTGCATAAAATTGCATTTGTCTATAAACTTTTGGGACAGGTTATTTCAGTTTATTCTACGATTTAAAAATTGGCATCAAATATACGGGGTAGAACTGCTGTTTTTTCAATTTAATAGACATAACATACCTATACAGTAAGTTACATTGAAATATATCATATGCAACAAAAAATATAGGCAAAATACAAGATTCTATAAACTTTTGGGACAGAGTGTATATCTATTTAAACACGTCAAATTTGACGGGAAATCTCTCGAATGAAGAGGCAATTTGCACCCGTCATACCATGACGGGTGATTTTCTAGCGATGAACAACAATACGACAGATATCGTTCTCCCATGTAAACATTTAGTTTTATGATTTCATTTTAAACTAAATCCTAGACTTTGCAATTTTCTATCATGCAGTTCACTTTTAACAGTGATATAATTTTAATTATTTTATTCAAATGTGTCGATGTATGACCATCTATGGCTTTTGCGCCATTAAATATCAATACTCCATTTCCGACTGCTATCGTAGAAATGACTATGTGTATTTGTTCTAAATATAAATATTGATCTTGATTTGCTGGTGTCTGTTGTTCGTTTGTAGGAAATACACAAACTGTGGTCATTCAAATGTTTTTGTGCTAAATAAAGTAAAAGATTTTTAAAATCTCTTTAATGCGTGAAAAAAAATAGGTCCAGGTAATTGCATCGGATGTCAGTGAAAAGTTATCCTTTGCTCTTTTGAAATAAGATTTTCTGTTCAATTATCCTTGAAATTAGATTTATTAAACATGATTCCAGTGGCGTCTCGGCGGGGAATGGGCAGGGGATTAGGATATAGATGACCCGGGCACCATTCTTAGGGGGCGCGGCGAAGACAAAATAATAGTTGGGTAGACCGGGGCTAGTTGGCTATAGGGGCACGTTGGACCAGTCACGATATTTTTAATACTTTTTGGTATTTAAAGCTGCCGTTCCAGACAAGTGTGTATTATCACGCTTTCCTTCTTCCACATCAGCGTCGTTGAAGAAGAAGCAATTATTAAAGAACCAGCCAGAATTTTCTAATTTTGGCTAAGCTGAGTAAATTTCCTCACTTATGACTAATCGTTTTTTCCTTTGTTTATAAATTATAATTTACATTTTTACAAATAATATTCAGAAAGATAATTCTTCATTGTTACTTTAAGGCTTGTCTGCTTATCTAAATGCTTTCAGAATAAATCCCTACACTCATGAGAATCAAAAATGGCGATATGGGGCTAGTTGGGCCATTTCGCATGGGGCACGTTGGCCCGCGCTGCTACACAGGGTTTATCAGGATGTGCGTTATAGAAATATCTCTGATTATGTGCCAAATTTATTATGCGAGATACTTGTTATGAAAAACCATGCGGACTCGATTTTGATTATAATTACACAACACTATTTGACGACGACCATAAAATCTGTATCTCAGTTTCTAGTGAATAGAAATGCACAAAATTTGTATATAATACATATAATGTGGATAATAACACAACTGCTTTACTTAAATTAATAAAGTATAATAATATCGAAGAATGTTTTGTGATAGTCGCTTCATTTCAGTTGTGGTTCAACTTACCCCGCAGTCGGGGCAAGTTGGGCCAAGCGACTTGGTGTCAGTTTGAGGTTTTAAATTAATACTAATAGGTAATATATTCAAATTTTACTATGGTGAATTATTTCTGAAGGTTCACTAATAGTGTCAGCTTAAAATATGTTTAAAAATTTTGAATTCCTTTTTTTTTTTTTTTTAATTCTTAGAAGAAAAAACGGTCCAACTAGCCCTGGTCTACCCTACATTTATTTAATTCTTTAACAAAATAATAATTAAATGAATTCATTATCTCACTCTCTAACAGAGCAATAGCACATTTATTTTATTCTATAAAGCCAAATATGACGGAAGGGACGATAAATAATATTTTGCTCTTGACGCCACTTATCCTTGTTTCGCCACTTCGTGGTTCAAAGCAAACAATATTAATAATTAATACAGTGAAACCTCTTCGAACGGCTACCCCTGCATAGCGGCCACCCCTCTTAACGGCCAATTTTTCGTGGCACGGAATTTTCGGCCCATAGACCTAATGTTAAAATAACCCCTAGTAACGGCCACCCAACCCCTCTGAACGGCCGCCGGGTGGGTTCGCCCATGCCATTTTACAAACGCATCGGTTAGAGATTTACTTTTTAAACTGAAAAACGAACTTGAAAAAATGGGGTTTTTTCCGAGAAGGGTAAAAAGTTAAAACAGTCACAAATTGTATCTTTTTTCAAAAAATGCAAAAAATTATTAAATAAAGTACTATTTTCTCTTTAGATAAGTCTCAAACTTCATTTTAAATAAGAAATATGTGTCAGACTTGTTTATATTATGTATTATAGCAATTATCTTACAATTGTAACGAAAACCCTTCAGAGCGGCCACCCCCTCTGAGCGGCCAATTTTTCTCGGAACGGAGGGGTGGCCGCTCAGAGAGGTTTCACTGTACATGAATTATTAGTTAAATATGCCTGCTGTAGCACAGATTAATGAAATAGGATTTTAAAGATCCTCTGCGACGACATACAGGAAATTCTCGATTATCCGCGATTCAAGTATCCGGAAAGCTCAACTAACTGGAAAAATTAGAAAAATGAGTTTTTCTAAAAATTTTACATCCGCGTGCCAAAATTTAGCCCGCGCCGGATGTAAAATTTTACGCGGACAATTTATTTTTGGAATACAACGTCGCTCCGCACTGAGGCGCGTAGAAGAAAAAAAAGCAACGTACAGTACAGTGATGTACACAAACTTGTTTTATGGGGCGGGTTCAAAAGCAAAAGTGAGACCCCCTCCCCCCAAAAAAAGCTCCTCACCTTTCGCCGAAAACTTGACCTAAAAACGAAATCGACAACCAAAAAAAAGTTAAAGGGACAGAATCGGTAAAAAAAAAAAAGCTTATGGGGATTCACCCCCCTCGTGTGTACGCCACTGAGTACAGAACCAAAAATTCGTAAGGTTCTGCGGTGCTTCATAAACACATATTGAAATTCATTCTTCTGACCACAAGTTTATTAAAAGGAGGTGTAAAGCTGGAATAAATAGCTCTTTTAAAATAATGCTTTTGATGGCACTAATCTCCTTTGTCTTTTGTTGGGAAATTTCGGGCTAAGAGAATATATTTGGCGTAATGCAAGCTTCTTACAGAAAAATTCCCAAATATTTTGAATCCATTTCGAATAAAGTCCTTAGCCATTTGTTTGTTTAATTCGATTCCCTCGGAGTTTTTGCTTGGTTTTTTGCTTTCTTTGAATTGTATAACTTAAACATTGTATAAATTTTATTGTCTAAATTGTATTGTTTAAATTTTGATGTTTCTGTTCAAGTTCAAGTATTCAATTTATTTTTAAATTTATTCTACTTTTTCTAGTTGATTGTTTTTAAGCTGGAATAAATGGCGCACTTTCCGATGCATTCTTTGGCCGCACGTGCGGAAGAAAGTTTTTTTTTCATAAACAAATAAAATTACCGGATATTTTTATTCAAGTAATATGTAAGATATTTCTTCAGAATCCGATGATGAAAAAAGTAGCGAAGAGAAAATTTCTTGGGGAGAAGCCGAGAATAGTTTATCTACTTTTTTAAAGTTCTGTGAGGAAAATGCGGAATATTCGGCTCAAGAAGTGATGGAATCACATCTTATCAAACAACGTTTCATGAAAAAAAGAGAACTTTCTTTCAAGCAAACAGACATTAGAAATGTTTTTCGTAGAATGTGTGGGGATACTACAGAAGCGCAATCAAAAGAGGAATGGAATAATTCTCAGAAGCCATTATTTATAATTATTTAACCCAGTTCATTATTTTATAAAATGCTTTATTGATTCAAGATTATTTTGCGTTTGGATTATTTTCACTAAACAAAATTAGAATGAATAAAACTCCAGATTGGTAAGTATCTTTTCCTTTAATTATTTACACTCCGAATATCGGCAGATGTTGATTCCAATTACGTAATATCACGTGCGGGAGAATTGGAGGCGCCCGTATTGCGCAATAACCCTTGCAATTTTTTAAAAGATAATTAGTTTTGATATTCAATCTGGGATTTGTTTATGATCA
>BGPR01050928.1:257-10940 GCA_013235015.1 Araneus ventricosus
TATCAACGGACAAAAAAGTATACCTTTGCATTTTTTTAATTAAAGGTTTGTGGCCTCTTTTTTTACCTTCTTAATATCTATATTTCAGGCATTATTTTTCCCTATCAACACATACTGTCATATCATTAGAACTCAAAATCCAAATATTATGTTGTGAATCTATAGCTAAAACATGCAATGTCTGTTTAGAAAGAAATCTGGCAAACATGTTCCTTCGTAACTGAAAGGATTAATTACGATGTTAAAAAGTTTTTAGCGGGAGAAAAAGGGGTAATTTTTAACGTTTTCCCGAAGTAAATTTAGAACATATCATGATACAAATTTTTTTTGAACCATCTTAAAAATAAGCAAGTAATATAACTTTTTTTTAAAGTCAATTCCTACTTAGGTCAACAAAGAAAAATTTTATTTTAGAATTTTTTTCTCCCATATAAAACTAAAATTAAGTAATTAAATTTAATTAATGAATTAATATTTGAAAAACTGTATTAACATCAAGTGTCATCCACTACAAGTTTTAAAAAATGTATTTGAACTTGAGTGGATGAATAAAAAGTATTTTATTAACGATTGAAAATTTGAACAAGATATATAAATAGATATGGAGAGTGTGATCTAATAGTAGGAATTGAAGAAAAAAATAGACCTATGTTTATCCATTCAAACGGGGAACTAAACATTTTTGGATGCAATTACCAACAAGAGATATTTTTCAGAATATAAATTAAGTGCAAAAATGATATGTCTTGAGTAAATCTCTTGACCCGGACGTGATTTGAACACGCAGCCTCCTGATCTGGAGTCAGACGCGCTACCGTTGCGCCACCGAGTCCCGTTCCGCAATTCTCATCCCTACACCATGATCATAGCCTGTGCGTAAAATTAATTAATTCAATTTAATTAATAAATTAATATTTGAAAAAACAGTATTAACATCAAGTGTCATCCTTTACAAGTTTTAAAAAATGTATTTGAACTTGAGTGGATGAATAAAAAGTATTTTATCAACGATTGAAAATTTGAACAAGATATATAAATAAATATATATAGGGAGAGTGTGATCTAATAGTAGGAATTGAAAAAAGATACCTTCTCAGCTACACCGGTTTCACTTTCGTAACTCTATATCTTTGACTTTTAATCATTTTTCAAATTATTTTAAAATCAATTTATAACTTTTTTGTTTCTTGTCATTTTAAACCTATTTCATTTTTAATCTTTCGCCTATTTTGGTTAATGTTAAAATTAATTTTCTTTGTTTCGACAATTCCATTTTCATTTCCTTTTAGCTTTATATTTTTTAAGTACAAATTTTTGGTTTATTTTTACCTTCGTAGTATCTAGAATTCAAGAATATTTTTCCCTGTTACACACTGCTGTCATATCATTTGGATATCAAGGCTTTTAATATAGTAAGGTGTGAATGCGGATCACAAAATTTGAACCAACCACATGTTTTATATATTTTCACAAAAATATAAATTTAACCGAAAATATTTTCCAAAATTATTCACTTTGGCATTCCATCATGAGCACGTTGCATTTTGTGTAGTGAATATTTGAGCGTTGCTTAATTTTGTAATTGTTGGTTTTTAGTAGCAGTTCATATCAAGATGCTTATTAATTATTGGGAAAATGTCGTTATAACGTGCATTACCTATGCCTACAAGTCAACACATGAGCAGTGATTTGTAACATACAACAAACTGCGATGTGAATAGTTCGCAAGATATGGTGGGAACAAAAAGAGACTAACAAAAGATCAACCAAAAGCGCATGAAGTAATGGGGAATTTGATTGCTGAAGAGAACGGTGAACCTCTTTTACTTGAAGTCTTATGTGGAACTGAAACAACATTTCTTTGATTCCTTACATTAACATTTGATCCTTACTGAAATCGAATCTAAATGTCATATAGCTCTCGCCCTTGCTCCATCAAGAATAGCTATAAGACTTTTGGATGTTGACCGCATAACACATTCTTCGTTACAATTACCTCTGGTTTTGCTCACACTGAGAATCCTGTAAGCAGTACAAACAAAAGGTCTGATAATGCTATAGACTAACAAATTGCAAACTTATCATTTGAGATGAGTGTACGAAGCCAAATAAGTTCACCGTTGTCATGTTTGCTAATTTGACCATTCAGCAACAGGAAGCCATAGTTAATGGACGCGCTCAAGGTCGGACTTTTCTCGAACTTGGGAGACAATTCAATATATCAAAGAGTGGAGCATCGAAGTTCTTGAAGAGATGGATTGATCAGGGAGGAGTGCCGAAGGTTCCTAAGTCGGGACGTCCTCGTTCTACGTCTCGGCTTTTCGACAGGAATGTCTGATGTCTTTCACGTGTCAATACCCGCCTAACGGCTGTAGACATTACACGCGAGCTTTGTGACCCCCCAAACTCAAAACCCTCGGTTCGTACTATCAGGCGTAGGCTTCAAGCAGCTGGACTGAATGGAAGACGCCGTCAAGAAACCGATGATCTCTACGAAGAATCGCAAGGCGCGTGTGGAATGGGCAAAGGCGCACAAGTACTGGACCAAGAAAGAGTGGGAAGATGTCCTTTGGGGTGATGAAAGCAAATACATGTTGTTTGGTACGGATGCGATACAGTAGATTCGTCGTCCTCAAGGCACTCGTTTCGACCCCAAGTACTACATTTCAACAATGAAGCATGGGGGTGGAAATGTCATGGTTTGGGGATGCGTCTCTCGCCTTGGCATGTGTCCCCTGAGGCTGATTCAGGGAATCATGGATAAGTTTCAATATGAATATATCCTTGAGAACACCGTGCGTCCGTATGTACGCAATTTTCTTGGTCGTGGCTTCATTTTCCAACAGGATAATTATTTGTAGCACCGATCCAAGCACATCCAGAACTGGTTCTTCCGCCGTCATGTGACACTCCTTGACTGGCCAAGCCAATTCCCAGACCTTAACATTATCGAGCGGGTATGGGCCGACCTGGAGCGTGGCATTGTAGGAAGAAATGCAAGGAATGCCGATGAAAAGTTCTCCTAACTTGAGGAATAATGGATGAAGATCCTTCTCTCCTCCATCCAAACTCTTCTCGACTCTATGTTTCGTAGGTGCCAGGCTGTTATTGATGCCAACAGGTTTGCCCCTAAGTATTTATATGTAATTGTTCATATTTTCGTCGATCCTGACAATTTTGTATACTTTCAACAAACTTCAACTTGTTGTTAAATTTTGCTTATTTTGAATAAAATAATAAATTTTTAATTTCAATTACTTTCTTGCTGTTTGAATTATCATTGGTTTATGCACCAAACAAATACCTAAAAATACATATTGTGTGTCAATTTCAGCAAAAAAGCTTCACTTTTGGGTGAGTTAATGCCGAAAAACATGAACTTGATACTCTTTTGACCGGTACTGAAAGATAGTGTATTCATGGAGATAAAGAAAGTTCCTCCTTGAGAGAAAAATTATGATGTCTAGTGTTCCTGGAAAAAATGTTTTCTCCAAAATGAATGACAACGTTGGATAAACCTTTAAAGACTGCAATGAAGAACCTTAAATCTTAATTTTTAAATCTTAATTTTTAATTAATTTAAATTTAATCTTAAATTTTTTGGGGGGAGGGAGGGCGTGAGTTCAGTTACGGTTCACAGAACTACTAGTACAATCATCTAAACAGTGTTGTATCATTTACTGAGCGGAACAAGGTCTACGTATTAACTCCACCGTTCAGCATTTTGTTTGTCTGTAAATTTCTTCGTGACGCAAACACGACCAAACGAGATGTTCGATTTTGGCACAAATGTTCTTGAAGCAACAAAGAATGATTTATATGTAAGAATTTTTATAATTTGAATTCGTTTCAAGAGGGTGGCCGTTTAACTGATTTCAACGTTTTGGTGAGGTTGGCACCATTAAAACATTTACATTAATTTGGTAAAGGCGAGACATGAGATTGTAATTTCGTAAATTCTGATAAAAGCAGAAATTTAATTGTAATTTTATTAATACGATAAAAGCAGATATTCAATTGTAATTCTGTTAATAATGATAAAACAGATATTTGATTGCTATTTTGTTAATATTGGTTAAAGCAAAGATTTGTACAAATAATTCTCTTTCAAAAAGAGAGAGAGAAAAAAATCATAGTTTCGTGTTGATAGTTGTGTTTACTCTTTTAGCCTTCTATCCATTGTTTCTTTACAAATTCCATTCTGTAATTAAAAAAGCTTTGCAATGCCAAATGATAATTTAATGTCTGATTTGAAATAATAAATCTTTTTTAATCCAAACAAATGTGTCCATATTACATTAAAAGCATTCAAAAAATGTTCGAACAGCCTCTGCATGAATTTTTGGGTCACGGAAATTTTAATTTTAATTAATTTTGGTCACTGAAAAATGAATTAATTTAAATTAACTCATTTTTCTTTTGAATTTAGATTAGAATCTCCTATAAAATTTAGAAAGTTTTAGTAAGATAAAGTAAGAAAAGTAAAGATAAATAAAGCAAGTCTTTATTTGAAACATTTCATTAATTTTTTTTAAATGACTGCATCATTTTTGGTGTTATTATTTATAGGCCCATTTGACGTGCTTTACTTTCTTTCGTATATGTACGCTTGGGGTTGAAAAATAATTTTTTCTTCATAGATGAGGTCGCAATTTTTTCCCTCGTGGAAACTGGATCACAAGTGAAAAATGCTTATAAATGCAGCAGATTACAAAATATTTACACTGAGAATTACCAGTAGCGGCGAGTCGGGGCGGAAGGGCTGTCGGACTTCCTCTTTTTGAGAGAAATATTAAATTTTTTTTCATTTTAACTGCTTATAACTAGGAATTATAAAAAAGCAATAATGTCTGGGACAGCTGGCTAATTTTGTAACTAAATGTTTAAATTTTGTTGTCTACCGTCTGTACTACTGGTACTTTTAGGTGTCTATAAATCACCCACATACACACACTCCCAATCTCCGCTGCTAAGGAAGACAGAGAAAGAAGCTAAAAGAAGAAAAACGATTTCGAGGAAATCAAGGAAACAGTTGCGAGAAACCTCTTTTTATTTCGCAATGCACGCATGGCACGTGTCTGAATTAGAAGACCCATTTAAAAAGAGAGTCCATGCAAATCCCGCTATTTGCGTCCTGACCATGATACTCTTCTTTTGCCTCGCTCTTTCCTCGCTGTCCAACGCGGAACCCGTGTTTAGGTGAGACTACACTTCCTCTGCGCTTATGCAGTGGAACGAACATTTGTTCTAAAATTATTAAAAATATTTAAAGATTTAAATAATTAAAGGAAATGCTCTAGTGCAAACCATTTTAGCATGATAATGTTGTAGGTTTAAAACCTCTGTCTTATATTATTTATTAAAATTTACGCTTCATTATATAGCATGTATGTAATGTAAAATGTATTGAATATCGTCGCAACGTGCGTCGCAGTAATTAAAATAATGTAAAGTATTGTTGCAAAATATACTTAAAAATATATTTAAAGATTCATTAAAATGAGAGAAAAAATTGTACGGAATAGCCCTTCCACAAACCTTCTTGGTGATAATTAATAAAATATATAGAAGAAATATTTGAAGGAGATTAAAGTCTGTCTTTGATTTATTTTTTAAAAATGTACTCTTAATTATATAGTGACGTTAACATGCACTCAAAACATATATATTTAAAATGTAATGTAAATTGAGTGTATGTAATGTAAAAATTGATTTATATCTTATAAAATAGTCGCTAATTTTTTTGCAATTCTGTGTGTTTTATAATTATCAAACTCTATCTAGAGGATTGCGCCATTAACCCTTTTGCGTTGCACAAAGCGGAAATCACAGACAAGCCAAATTCCCCATAAATAAATATCAAAATCCTACAGCTCAATTTAACTGAATATTATATATTAATGATTGACTAAATATTATATATTAATGATTAATAGTTTTAATCACTCAATCTTAAATATCATTCAAATACTGAAATAATTTTTTTCAAATTCGAATAATAGTCAAAGTTTGAGATTAAGATTTAGGAAATTCATTTAATGGTTTTAAGAAATTCAAAATTAATGGAGATTCGAACCATCGTAGCTTAATAATATTTTAGGCTTGATTCGTCACTTTTTATACTATTTTTAAGAAATTCATTCTTTGCTTTATGGTAACGAGAACGTGCACGCAAAAAATGCATCTAATATCATCGCAACGCGCGTGTCTATAAATCCAGCAACTAAAACAAAGGCAATATTGTTGTAAGATATGTTTAAAAATATTTTTGAAAATTTATTAAAAATTAAAGAATAACTTTTATGGGAATAAAACTAACATAACTAAAAAGTTAATCATTTGAATTTTGGTGTGGTGCGATCACAAACGAATTACTCCGGCCAGCCTAGGTATGAGGATCCAACATGAATGACCAGGCCTCCACGACAATTAATCGGGCACCGTAGCCCCCACATTATAACCCTTATTACGAGCGACTCATGCGGCGATAAGTCAGACAAAGGTACGACCCGTCATCGGCTGGAGGTAATTCAACCCCCACCATTACTATATCCCAAAGGGAGGCGAGACTATGCGTAATAATACGGCAAGTTCTCATCCCCACATTTGAGGTGCCCCTTAAGTGGGAATTTAATGTGTTGTAAAAAGGGCTTTTGTGCATTAATATACTCCGAAGTTATAGTGGAAACACTATAACATTTCGATTAATTTTTCATTCAAAATCTTATAACAATCTTGAGAAACACTTTCTTAGGGAGCATCAACTACCAAAGAAGTAACTACGTGCTCAATTTGGTAGATCTAGGTCCAACGATCTGCCCAATAGATTGCTCTGAACGATTTCTGCATCATGCATGTCGCATCGCGCAAATTACAGACAATAAATAGTGTATGAGAAACATCGTTTTAATTTTTTTTTTAAAAATCTCCTTTTGTTCGTGTACTAGAAAGAAGAAACTAATTTTTTAAATCAAAATTCTGGGTTTTAAAACAAAATCATGAACGCATAAAGTCCTGAAAGAAATACTCTAAGCAAATTGGAATTTTAATCAAATTTGTAATCTATATATTTCAAATAATTGTTAAAACAATGACACAGTTCTCCAGCCCCAACCACTTGACCAATTTCGACAATTTTTATTTCATACGGAAGCTTATGACATATAGATATCTCATCAATGGTTGCCTGCCCTCACCCCTCCACACAATCCTCCATTTTCGAGATACATTGCAAAATGAATCTTTGCAGAGTCTCTCGGCCTCTACCACCACCAATTCGACAATTTATTTCGTCAAGTTGCAAGCATAGCCACAAGCTATTAATATTACGGGCGAACAGGTGGCCGCCGAAGGCGGCTATTAAATTTTAATTTTTAAAGAATTTTTATGAGACAGGCTAAATAGTTTTAGAACTTTATTAAAACTATTCAAAATTGTAAAATTAATAAAATTTTTCCAAAGTAAAAAAATTAAATGAAAATAAGACAAAGGCAAAACAAGACGATTAATCAAAATTCCTGTCTAAATTAATTAGTTAATTATTAATTTTTTTTCTGTATCTTTGCAGGAACATGGAACCTCTTTCCACCACTCCGGATGTGAGTGACTCATTGCTGTTTCCTTATCCAATTATCAATGAATTATAGATTTTCTGTGTAGCTTAAACGGCTGCTATTCTTGCATCGCATCCTTAGAATACGCCATTTATCTTCACTGTCTTGTCGGGCCGCGGTGGCCTAGTGGTAAGGTCGGAGGGTTTCAGGTTTGAAACCCGATTTCACCATAGATCCGCCGCATATGTGGGCCTGTTGCACGTTAAGTCATCCGTAGGGAGCCAACCGTTCTACCGCCGGTGTGGTGCGAAAGTTTGGAGAGGGTTTGCTAGTTCAGGTGTCGTCCTCGTCATCAGACTGCGGTTCGTATTTACGAGGTCTGTTACAAAATAGCCCTCGTGTTGCTTCAAAACGGAACGTTAATATAACTGAACTAAGCCAATTCAAGCTTGAAGAATTCACCGCTTCGACTCTCGAAGAATTATCAGACACGCTCACAATGAATGATAAGTAATCTTTACTCGAGACCGTGTATATACATGAAATTTTGGACCAAATACGTCAATGGATTGACTTTCGATTTGTCCTTCCGTGTGATGTGAAGGCAAATACTCCAAAACGATTTTGCTAGGGGCATGAAAGTTGGTATGTGACTTCACGAACAAGTTAAGCTTCCTACAAGTTCCTTATAGGAACCAGCGTGGGATATGTTGTAAGAACAGTGAAAATCTCGGCTGAGTTCGTAGATGGGCCATCCAGCTCAATGGGGGTGGATTAGTGGGGGTTGTAAATTTAATTTCCCATTATTCCCTGACGATTGAAGATAGAAAGAAAATTTAATTAGGCGACTTATTGCTTCATTATAACGAAAGATTTTGGTATTGAAACTTTTTTGATAGTTACAATTGCTTTAAAGCAATTTTTAATCCCCTCCCCAAAATTTTCATTTTTCCATAGCTCCGTTACAATTGAAGATGGAGAGAAAACTTTAATTAGGAGAATTATCGCGTCATAACAAACTACTTTTATATAGAAAGCAAGAATTACTTAGAAGTTATGAGCCTGAAAAGTGATTTTTAAGCCCCTCCCCTCCAACTTAATGTTCGTTTCAACCGTATGCATGTGATAATTCGTTAAGAAGCTCCCATCAGCCACATTCATTTCCACTTTTCATACGGTAAACAAGATGATATACCCAGCTTTGCTCCGGAATAAAATGTTTTCATGTCTAATTATCATTTAACTATTAATTAACTATTGTATAAAAGGTATAATACACAAATTCCTTTTTTGATCTTAAACGTTTTTAATTAAAATTAGAATATCTATGGAACCAGACAATTTTTAAAAACAGCCGATAGCTAATTTTCTCCATAACTTATTATTTGTTATATAGTTACTACACATTTTATTAACAATTTCGAAAGTAAAAGAAAGGTTTTAATGAATATTTTGAAACAATTAAATTAAACAGTTAATTATTCATTAATTTAAAGCATGAAAATAAATCAAATCGATAGTTGGTCCTGATATAAATTGTTAGTCGTCTTCTTTTAAAATTTTATTTTAGCATTCGTCCAGAATTCTGTTAATGTATTTTGGCAACAGTTCTTCGTATTTTTCTTGTTTTTCAACAATAAAGAATTTTAAAAAAATTATTAAAATGAGAGAAACGAATTGAATGGAAATGAAATTTTGTCACTAAAAAGATAATTTTTTAAAAATTTTATATGGTGTAAAAACAGTTTCGTGAGATAAAAATTTCCAAAGTTAACGCGAAAAAACGCGTTGTTTAATTTTTAATTAACTGAAATTTTAAATACCTTTTGAGCATTGGAAAGTTGAGAGTGACCTTTCTCTTGTCTTAAATTAAAAGTGTGCAAAGTTTGGTTAAAATCACTCCAGTGGTTTAGGAGGAGATGTGGCGCATACATGCATAGCCACAATGACATTTCTTTACATTAAGATAAATCCAAATTATTGCTGACAAATACTGTGAGCCACAAAGAAGGTTTTAATGAAGATTTCGTAACAATTAATTAAATATTTAATTTTGATTTATTAAATAGTTAATTTTAATTAATAAAACAGTTAATTTCAATAATTAATTTGATAATTAGCTAATTTGACAGATTACTTTAATTTGATATTTAATTAAACATGGCGGCGCCAAGATTTGTTTAATAAATTTAATATAAAGAAACGCAAAAAGATATCTAAATAAAAGTTCTCGTTTTCCTTATTGATATTGAAAAATATCTCATTAACTTTAAAATTGTTTTGGGGTTTTCTGCCTGACTATTTGCTTTTAACTGTCGATGGAGATTTAAATTCACTGTTCAAAGTGGCTGCATTCATATCCTATGCTTTAAACACGCCTATTTAATTTTCCACTCACAATATTTAATAATCTCTTATGTGTTAAGAATTTAGTGACTATTATCTCTGTAACCATGGAGTTCTCTAAATGAGCCCGTTCTAGTAGTGTTTAAAAGTTTCAGATAATGTGATTTTGGCATATGGCAAAGTAATGTTCGCACAATTATATGGTAACCTAGATTAAATAAACTAATTTTTAAATATAGAGTCGTTCTTTCATTCCTGTCGAGTGTTAATTTCTTGATACTGTTTCAGATAGGTTGGCTTAATATTATCTAGGGGATATTTACACTGTTGGGATGTTTACTTTTTTATGACTCCTACCTGTTGAGTGATTATGTGTTGGGATATAAAAAAATTGCGAACGTTTCTGACCAATAAATCTCTCATAACATAAATTTCTGAGTAGAATAATAAAACCTTGATTTAGTAAAAAATTAAATGTCATGAGAACAGAATCACGACGTAAATATTGCAATATTTGGAAATAATAAAGTCATTGTCAATGTCTAGATTGATCAATAGCATTAACGTAAAGGAATCTACCTTTGCCTTCCAGCTTGCCGAAAGGGATTTTATTTTATTTCAAATAATATTTTTTTTTATTTTTATTCCATATTTACTTGTAATTAAAATGCATTTTAAATTGTTTTAATATTATTGCATGAAGTTCAAATCAATATTTGAGAAGTGGCAGTGGATAAATGTGTTCATTTATAATTCTGTGAACATCAGATTTAATTTACTTACT
>BGPR01050929.1:0-10940 GCA_013235015.1 Araneus ventricosus
TAAATCATTATGAGTAATTTATGCAATAATTTTACTGCAATAATTAACCAGAGGGAGTGTTCTCCCTTCGAATTTCTCGTATATCCCACTACACGGCAGGTTTTGTGTTTAACTTCCTGTTATAGAGAAGAGAATCGAGTATGTATTTTAGATAGCTTCTCGTTGGCCGACTGACTGCAGTTTGAGAAAATCTGCTATGTTGGTTTCAAGGCGATACACAAAATTTCATTTATCTTGTTTGCTATGTTTTTAACTTATCATGTCGGCTTACATACGGACAGAGAGACAAATAGACATTAGTCTCGCTGACGGTTTTAATGCAAAATGACACAGACCTAAAATTTTGGTGTCAAGTTCCAAATGCCAAATTTCATTTATCTAGCTTGGCGCGTTTTATTTTTTATCGCGTTCGCATACGCACCACTAAAGAAATCGACAAATAATATTCAATCGTTGACGGATTTGTTGTAAAATTTGTTAAAGATCAACAACAGTTCTGATAATAAAACCATGTTACAGTTTTCATCAATCTAGGTTATTGCATTTTTGTAGTTACCCTTTTTACGTGCACACGGAAGGATTGATAGACTTCTCGTAGATAGATTTAACTCAAAATTTCAGAAAAATTTGTAATTTTAATGCAAAATCCGCAATTCAGCCTACTGTCCTACCTTTAGGAGAAAAACCCTGGACAGGGTTGCGGCAAATAGACGAGTCTAAGGAAGGAGGTAAACGGGTATAAAATCAATTGCAACATTTAGCGAAATAAGCATACTTCGTAAGGCGAGAATTCGTTTTCAACCGTAGTACAAAGCGAAACGGGACTTCCGTCGGTTCTATCTGCGCCAAATGAAATAAAACCCTTTCCCTCACCCCCGAAATGCAGTGGAATATCCCGTTTCCATAACTCCCGCCACAGGCATGTCTGGTGTCTAGGGCTTTTCTCGTGGCGGTAAGACAGTATTCCATTTTTGAATTCTCGAGTTCAAAAACAGAGATAATTCCAAAAGTGATTTTTTTTTTAGATAGAGGGAGGTCTAAAACGTGAAGCCTTTGAGAGTTGGAGTATTCTTTTATTTTCGCACCGTAAATCCAACGGATAAATTAAATATCGCATTTATTTCACGTTCGGTATTCATGAGGCGGAATCATGTTTAATCAATGCGTGAACGAGTTTTCTGTTTAATTTATTTATAGCTAACCTCTCTTATATTGTATAGTAATCATATGATTGCGGTTATTGAAAAATATATTTGCGCCAAGTCTAAATGAATTCTGTCTTTTGTGCAGAATTGTTTGTAAAAATATAATTTTGTAATAGATTTTTTTACTCACTTTCTGATTTACTAGAGTTCTGAAATTTTGTGCAGATGTTTGTATTTCCAATGACAATACAACATTTTAACATTTTCCGAAATTAATTATAATTAAAACGATTAATTTTGATAAAGTTTGATTTCATATGAGAAGCAGCACCTGGTTGAGAATTTGAAAAAAAAATGATTGTAAGATAGGATACTATTTATAATAATGAACTGTGAAATACAATAAAAAGCAAAAAATAGGAAATAATATTAACAATAAAGTTTATTTTGAAAGAAAATGACGCAAGGCTGTCTTTTTCAAACAGCCTCTGATGTTAAAGGCGTAGGACTACTTTACTCGCGTGACTCTTTTCCGATTTTCAAAATTTTTTTGTGACTTCTTTGTTACCCTTTATATCCAAAATAAGACATTAGTTATGTTTTTAACATATGTAGTTACCGAGATATAGAGGATGTCCCATACAGCGTTTTTTGTGGCTTTTTGGCGTGTGAATCAAATTCCTTCCTGAGACCCCAATGGTAGGAACATAGTCCTAAGTTAAAAATGCACGCTTTTATTAACATATTATAAAGTAGAAAATGTTTTATTAAAAATATAGAGGTCCGAAAAATCAAACAGTTAAAGCTTGAGAAGCTGGAAACAATAACATGATGACATTAATCCACAACATAAATTACAAATAAATATAATTCATAAGCATTCATTTACAGTGAAAAATTGTAAATGTACTTCAAATTTTGATTTACTTAGAGCCGTGGTGCGCAAACTATTTTTATTTCTCAACCCCCAGTTTGTGTAAATTTTTGTAGCGACCCCTGGATATACAGTAGAAACACAGTTTTTCTTAATTCGAATCTTTTAATAAATTGAATATTTATATTTATCAACGTCAGCTTCAAATCATCGAATTTCCAAGTATATAACTAAAAACACATATAAATAATCCATAATATTTAATAAAGCATACTAGTAGTTGCTTGGAATATAATTCAAACCATTTCCGAAATAATCTATGGAAATGCAAGAATACGAATATTCTTAGGGCAAAGCAGATTTATCCCAGAAGACGACGATTTTCAAATAAATAGTGCTATACATCTTATACCAATCGGGTAATATTTTACAAATGATTTCTAGAATCTTTTCATTAATTTTAAATTTAAAAAAAGTTTTGAAACCCACATTAAATTTGTTCTATACACGACTATCTGCATCATTCGTTAGGCTTTGATCCATGCATTACACAACGATGCATCATAATCGCAGAAAGTAATTTTTACGATATCGTTTCGAGAATTTGGAACTTTTATATGTTGAGCTTCCATATTATCTATCTACTAAGGTTTAACGCACCCTTAAAGAGATCTTGGGTTTCTTATTATCTGTGAGCAAATCATATTCTATACGGCAACAATAATAATCCAATCTTGAAATTTTTAGCTTCGAATATTGTAACTTTCATCTTTCGATAATTCTTCCGGATGAATTACACCAAATACCACACCTCTAATTTTTCTTTACCAGCCGAGATATAAGAATCCAAGCTTTATATAAAAGAAATAATTGCATACCGTTTCCTAGCCATTTGTAATCAAATGTAAAAATATTTATGTATCAATGTTTGTATTGAAATAGTGGTAGTTGATCGATAAAAACGTCTTTTCAAATCAAAATGTGTGGCTTCGTCGTCCATGTAGCTTATATATAAAATATCTTAGGATTAGTGGTGCGCAAACTATTTTCATTTGTGATTCCCCTTTTATGCGCAAAATTTTGTCTTGACCCCTGGATAGTCAGTAGATCAGTCCATAATTCAAAAAACGTAAATCTAAATTACTTTGATTGAACCAATCATAATAAATTAATACAAGCGTATAAACTTAAAATATTTGGCCACTTTCATTGATAAATAACATGATACTCTAGTATACTAGGAAAGATTAAAATAAGTATAACTCTAATCAATAAAAAATTGTTTGGTAGGTTTTGAGATACTCTATGTTTATTGGAAGAGATGCAAAATAATAAAATTTAAAATCATACAGAACTCAAACACAATTCTTCAAAGGGAAACTATTATAATTGTTTATAAATTAATTATAAATAAAATTTTAATTAAAATTTTTTTAGAATTTCTCTCTGGAAAATTCTTCAATTATTTTGGAGTTATCTATGTTATCTAATATAATTCTCTAATAATTCAGTAATCTTCTATCACAATCAATGTCAATATATATAAAAAAAATAGGAATAAAACACAGATTAATGTTTTTACTCTTTATTCTAAACAATAAGGAATTTTACTGAATTTAAAGAAATTGTTTGTTAAAAAAATTGAAAATGTTACTCTGAATTTAAAAAGAAGCGCAGTTAATAAGTTTAAATTTATTTAACACAACTATGAATGCGGTGTTAAATTTGTATATATGTTACCGCTAAAGCTCGAAAGCCGTTAATGTGCACATTACCCAGCTAATCTGCAGATTAACTGATTTGCTCCGTTAACGAGCGGAATCAAGAGTTTTCCACATTTTATCTAGGTAATGTGCACATTAACGGCTTCCGTATCCGTTAAATTTCAAAAGTTTGTTTCTCTCATTTCCTTTCCCTACACCTTTCCCCTCTCCCTCCACTTTTAGTTTGGTTTCGCCTGTTTTTCTCATTTCCTTTCCATATACCTTCCCCTCTCCCACCACTTTTAGTTATAGTTTTTTAATTGATTGATGATTGATTCTATCAACTAATTTGTTGATTGTTTGATTGTATTAACTTGATTCTTTAGATATCGAAAAATAAATAAATAACATTATGCTAATTTAAGCTTACAGAAACGTTGCTGTTGTTCCAGCAAAGATCTTATTTTCACTTTAACTAGTGCCTAGTAGATAATGTGCAGATTATCTAGGTAATTTGCAGATTACCTAGGTAATTTGAGAAATGAAACAATTTTCGGCACTTTAACGGAGCAAATCAGTTAATCTGAAGATTAGCTAGGTAATGTGCACATTAACTGATTTACACTTTAGCGGTAACATATAAAAAAATATTTAGAATTTTTAGGAAATTTGTTCGATATTATATATTTTCTGAAGTTGAATGAACTTATGTAATTCCATTAAATATTTACTGTCATTATTTAATTCTATAATGATTAAATAAAACATACCTTATTAACTCTATTCCTTAGTGGAAGAAGAATTATTTTTAAAGCATCTATGTAATGCACACTACAATCTTCCTCATGAAATCTAATTAAAATTCAGCCTTGGGTTTTCTCGTCGCCTTATAACTGTACGAACTGCTTTGAAAAGCGTCGCTTTTCAAATAATATGTGTGTAAGCTTTAAAAATGCAGTGATCTCTTTAACGCGTTCTAGATGCATTAGGATATTTAAATCTTTAACGAGATTTCTTCTGTTCAAGCACCCTGGATTGTGATAATGAAAAGCGGTTTTAAACGATGATGGATATTCTCAAATAACACTTAAATGGTGTTTAACCAAAATGTGAATGGGAAACAGAAGCACGAAGGATATTCAACCCCCTAAAATAGTTAATTGACTAATAATGGGGAACAGGGATCTTATCTACTGAACTCATCCATTACTACTAATGAGTTCTGATATTCATCGAAGAGAAAAGCACATCATACACTCTAATCATTAAAACGACAGCTTTCTGAGACGATGTTTTCTTTGTAGTAATTGGGTTTCTTTCTCAATCCTGGGAAAGTGAATATCTGGTCATCTGGACCACTATCTGAACTAAGCTTTTACATATGTTTAATTCTTGTGTACACATCCGATTTGTGTCCTATAAATTATTAGCGACAAATTTCCTGAGAAGCGATTAGTAGCATGAGGTACACACACTTCCCGTGATGCTGAAAATGTAAACAACGGTGGTTTTACTCAGCACTTTCTCTAGGAAACCGAAAGAGAACCTTACCCTCAATCAGGGCTCTGAGAAAGTGCGGTATGTATGTGGGCGCAGTACCCAACTACTATTAACGAGATTTCTTATGTTCAGGCACTCTGATTGTGGTAATAAAACGCGGACTCGTTAAATTAAAATCAGTTATGTGAACAGGTTCTTAGAGAAAAATTAATCTAATGCAATATTAAAAAAAATACCGCTTCATTTCTGGGCCCCCTTTGGTCCGGGACCCCGGGCACGATCTTGGTGTGCCTAGCCTTTAATACACGTCTGGTTATAAAGCTTTTAGAATATCGAACAACATCGCTGAGATATCGTAAAATGTTTTGTACGTCTAAGGGCATGAATACGTCTTTTTTGAATCGTAACTCTCCTTATATTTCTTCGTTAATATATTAATATTATTAATGAACTATTATTTATATTAATAATAATTGAAATTAGTAAAATGGAAATATTATTAACCCCTTGTCATACGATTTTATTTAACCTCTTAATTAGATGCCACCACCCATTTGGGATCTTTTTTATTATTTCCATCTATTTAAGATGGTAAAGGATACTTGAGGTATTTAAGCGTGTCCAGGTGATTTTTGTATTTAAAATTAATTGTTACGTTGACTTAAATACGGATTTCAATAGCAAAACTTCTGTAATTCGATGCGCGTGTCAGAGTCGTCATTGCATGTTAATGGGTTAATGAAACGTAGTTACATTGATTTTAAATTTACGAAATTTTATTATTTTAAAACATTAAGCCTGACGACATGAAATCGAAGTGAAATAACTTTCTCACACTTCAAAAATAAATCATTTTTACGTCTCCAAAAATATATTTTTCAAAGAACGATTGAAAGTTTAAAATGAATAAATCAAGAAGGCGAAAGCGTAACTGAATAATACCTTGTTGCCTAGCGACGTTAGCAATAAATTGCTAACTTATCGAGTTGAGTTCTTAATACTCCCCCCCCCTAACCATAGCGTTCATAAAAGAAAATATTTCAAGTGTGTTGGGAATCTCACCTGTTGTCCACTTTTTGTAATGCGAAGAGCTGTTTTGCTTTCTAAAGACTTGTCCTGACTGATGTCTCCTGCCTTACTGTCAGATTTAGAAAGTGTAGTTTTCTGCTGAAAGTCTGGATGATCATCTGTTTCGTCTTCGATGATAAAAGATGGTTTCAACCTATCAATGGAAATTCTTTTGACTTTCCCTTCGATGGAAACGTCAAAATATTTTCTCTTCTATGTTTAACTTGATAGGGTCCTTTATAGGTTGGTTGTAGGCAGGATGTTGCGGCATTGTTGTAAATAAAAACAAGGAAACAACTTGACAAATCTGTGTGACGCGTTTGAAGGTCTGTCATGTATTTCACCGCAACAGGCTTAATCCCCTGAATGTGAAGCTAATTTTAAAAAATGGAAATCAAGTTCAGCGGAATAAAGCTATTGTTTAGAAAACCGTCCAATTGATGCACGTGAATGTACGGTGGCAACTTGAGCCCCAGTAATCCCTAAAAAGGGGAATTATTAGAATGCATCTTCCCTATCCGATGGGGAATTCAATCAGTCTGGAAAACACCATGGACGAATGAGGTGTTAGATTTATAACCACTTCATTTTGTGGAAAATGCCTGTGTTAAAAGATTCAGAGTCCTTTGGATCGAATAAAGCAGGTTTTATTTACAGCATGGTCTATCATACATGAAAAGCAGAATCACAGTGCGGATAAAATGAAAGTCACTCATATATATAGATTTTCAAGAGGATTGAAAAGATAGAAAGGCAGCCAATGGGGATTCGTAATGATACAGTGAATAGAAAACGTTAATACAACAACCAAGTGATGTAATGTGCGAATACTCTATTCTAACATGAGGTAAAGAATGGAATCGGTAATCTGACGATTTAAAAGTAAATATACATTTCGAATATTTCAGCTGTGTTCGTAAATGTCTATGTGTCGTGTTGTTATTCGTCAAAATAAATAATTGGAAAATGCAAAAAGGGACTGGTAATTTGGACTCAAAGAAGAACACGCAATATCGAAGCTTAGGCTTAACGCCACCTGTACAAGCAAGATAATAATAAAAAAATGACTCTTTTCCCCCGAATATTTCAGAAAAGAAAACTTATCACAGGCAACAGAACTAAGCAGCATTTCTTAAATTAATAATACAAGCAGACAGTATATCACTAATAAATACCAATAACAGGACTTTCAATAGTGCTCAGTGTCTATCAGCTCACCAGCTTACACTGCTGTTAAAGCTCCAAAGACGATAGATTCCCTCGTTGAGCAGCTTGCTTTTTATACCTTTTCCCGACAGGATGTGATGTCGTATATGAATCTTTCAAAGGTTCTCTAAATTTCTGTTCTCATTAGAAATAGAACCATAATTCTTGAATTTTCTAGAAGCTTCTTTGTGTCGCCAAAATCGCTAAATGGTCGTGAAGGTCTGGGTTCATTGGCTTGGGTTCCAGGAAAACACTCTTGTTCCGATAAAGTGGGCCATTTACCAAATGAAGGAATTCCTTCACATCAAGAGATGCTCGACATGCCAAGCCCATGGACACACAGCTAATTCTAAAGAGTGAAAGTTCACCACTCCATTCTGTGGATGCTGTGGACTCAGACACAACACCAGAAACTGCAGAAATGATGAACTTTACTGCATTAACTGTGCCGAAAGCAACAGAAATAGAGGCACTAACTACAAAATCCGGCACAGAGCCATAGACAGTCATTGCCCCTGTTACAATAAAGAAGTAACAGCATACAAAAAAACAAGGGACTATTTTTAGTATGGATAATAGTATTTTTGAAAGCACTCAATTTCCCTACAACATTGCTACAGAGCCTTCAAATGAGCCCCTAAACATTCTTCAAATCAACTTAGCTAGAGCAAAGGCAGCCACCAATCAACTCCAAGAAACAGCAAGCACGATCAAGCCAGATGTAATCCTGGTGCAAGAACAATACATTAATAATAACGGAATCCCTCAAACCTGGAAAACATTCAGCTTCTCAAATCAGAAGGCTGCAATCCTAATTCCTTCACCTGAATTAAAACCTACCTTGTTGGCAACAAAAGTGAACATGGCAGCGCTTAAAATCCAGACGTCATCATTTCCCATAACAATAATTTCAGCCTACTCCTCACCAGCACAAGACGTTCATACAACTCTTCAGGAAATTCAGGAGATCATCTCCAGCCTACCAGAGGAAAAGATCATAATTGGCGCTGATCTCAATGGACATAATACCCTCTGGGGCTATAGATCAAATGACAATCCAGGCAAAGACGTCTTGGACTTTATCCTGGCTAATAACTTAAACATCATCAATAAACCAGATGCTCTTCCAACCTTCCAGAGAAATAGCAGTGTTGGCTGGCCAGACCTGACCTTATGCTCCCAATCACTATAGATTCTTCCATTAATTGGGAGGTAATAGAAGAAATCTCCTTAAGCGACCACAGATATATAGAAACAACAATTGCATCAACAGTAGCTAATCAATTTTACAAAAGATACAAGACACGCCATGGGAATCACCTTAGATTTCTCAATATCCTTGGTAAAGAAATTTATCATCTAGAAAGAAAAATAAAAGCAGCCAGAAATTCAGGAGAACTTAATAACGCCACAATAGAACTGCAAACATTAATCTTAAATGCATGCAACAAAAGTTTCAAAATCAAAAAGCAACTTCTCATAACAAAACCAAACTGGTGGACAGAGCAGCTAGAAATTCATAAAAAGAAAGTTAGAGCACTAAGAAGCAGAGCACAACGGGCGCCGGAAATTGAAAGGCAAGCAAGATACCAAGTCTTTAAGAAAGAGAAAGCGAAGTACAAAAGACATATTAAGCAAGCAAGGAATATGGGTTGGAGAAAACTCTGCAGCGCAGCCTCCCATCCGTATGGGAAGCAGTACAAGGCGGCGTTCCGAAAATCAGTTTTCCCATCTCAAATCCCGTACTTGATAAACGGAGACCCAAAGGGAAGTCTGCAAGAGGCAGCACAAAACATCTTGGAGCATATTTTCCTTTCCCCTGCCATTCCCACAAATTACAATCTAACCACCTCAACACAGCCACCTGATCCTCCATTCTCCCCCCAAGAAATCTCGGCGGTAATAGAACATCTTCCGTCAGGTAAAGCCCCGGGTATAGATGGAATCGACAACCTCCTAATTAAAATCATTCATAAGCGCTTCAATAATATCTTTCCAACCCTCTTCAACAAGTGCCTGCATCTAAGCTGCTTCCCGGATTCCTTGAAAATAGGAAATATTATCTTATTCCAGAAAGGAGGAAAAGACCAGCGACTGGCCTCCTTTTATCGTCCTATTTCACTCTTACCGACAATAGGGAAGGTGTTGGAGAAACTTATGACTCAGAGGCTGACTTATCATCTGGAGTCCACCAATAGCCTGAACGACCGACAGCATGGCTTCAGAGAAGGCAAGGCTGTGGATACAGCCATCAACGAGCTACTAAGAAATAATAAAACAGCAAGAAGAGATGGCAAGCATGTCTTAGTGCTCTCTATTGACATCAACGGAGCCTTTGACAACTTGCAACATCGAACCATACTTAAGACTTGGACGCCAGCGCTTGCCCAAGTAACATAAATAGACTCTTTCACAGCCTTCTTCAAAATAGAAAAGTGACACTACTGACCCCACAAGGTAGGGCTACAAAAGAACAAAAGCAAGGCTGCCCTCAAGGTTCGTGCAGTGGCCCGGCCCTGTGGAAACTCGTAGCCAACGAAATACTCTATCAAGTCTGGCCAGATAACGTTCATATACAAGCCTTCGTGGATGATTTTGTGCTGGTCATTAAAGCGGATACAAATAAAAGCCTTGTAGAAGACACGCAAAATGCAATAACCCAATTCAGCTCCTGGTGCTCAGAAAATGAACTTGCCATTTCAACAGAAAAAACAAATTATATCTTATTCAGCAAAATGGTAAGAAGTCCCAAGATCACATGAAACGGGTATAAAATAAATAGAGTTAAATATTTTAAGTACCTAGGGATACACGTTGATGATCGACTTAACTGGCTGGAACACATTAATAAGCAAGGAGAGAAAGCCATCAAAATGCAGCAGAACCTCAAAAGAATCGCAGGTGGCAATTGGGGAATCTCTCAGATACACAGATGGACTCTCTATAAAACGGTTATTCAGAGAATGCTGGCCCACGGATCTTCAGCTTGGTGTCTAAATCCAACATTCAAAATGAAGAGGAAACTTTTTTCTATTCAAAGGCCATTCCTACTCCATATATCGGGAGCTTATCGCACCACCCCAACGGCAGCGTTACAAACTATACTCGGCATCCCTCCCCTACACATGCAATTACAGTTCGAAGCCAGGTTTACTTCAATTTATCGCCTAAGAATCCCTCTTACCCTTTCATTACAGTTGGTAAGAAGCTGGGCATGGTAAGCCGCATGACCTGGAGATGAAGGCAACAGGCTGGTCCACTCATCCTTCAGAACATCTCAAACCGAACCAAATCTCTTTTGAAGACGGAGAAGCATATATAGTACGAAAAGACATTATAAATATTTTCAAAGATGGCTCGAAAACCGAACACGGAGTTGGAGCTGCCTTCTGCGTCTTGACCAATGACATCTTGGCCTACCAGTGGTCTGCTAAACTCAACGAC
>BGPR01050930.1:0-10940 GCA_013235015.1 Araneus ventricosus
TCGATTTCCAGTTACATTATTGCTCATTCATAGTTATTAATTGCTTTCTCTGGTCTCATTCTGATAAGGATTTAGGGTTGATGATCATTTTGTGACCATTGGGTGGAGTAGATATTCCAGTTTCTATTTCAGCCTTTTCTATTTTGAGATACTCAAGGGCCTTGTTGTGAAGAACCGGCTACTAGTGGTTTTATCTTTTTGGTAGTCTATGGTTTCTGATTCTTATATATGGGTTGCTTCATTAGCAGCAACTCATCTTCCAAATAATGGTTTCGGATTGGGCAGGTTGATCTTGTTTGTCTGTCCAATCCTTGTCGCCACCAATCAGAAATCTAGGAGTCACGTGCTAGGATATGCAGTGCTTCCAGGGGATAGTTTGCCCAGAGATGTGGACTGGATGACGATTTGCCGCCCTCTGTTGGTATGGACGTGTTCCTTGATGTCAGATTGTCGCACGCTAACAAGATTTTGTTGGAATCACGTGACTTCCCACTGCTACCAGCGGTTATCCCTGCTTGAACAGGGTCTTTAAAAGAAATCCCCATAGAAAGAAATCGAGGCAGAAGAGATACCGAGAAGTGCGACTATAAAACATAAAAACATAAATATTAGATTTTTCAATTTATTATTTTCATTTCTAATTCTTTTAATAGCAACACAATATATTATTTTCTTTTTCATTTTATAAGATTATAATGCTGTTTTCGACTTGGATACGTTATTACTTCTCCATATTTCAATAGAAGAATACATGTTAAAACAAGGCGAACAAAATCTCATCTTCCTTTCATTCTTAAAACAATAGCTCTTAGAAAGAATAGAATGTTTTTACTATTCCTTATGTATCAACGGAGACAAAAATATACAGGTGTGTCTGGAATACAGGCCATGATTATTTTTTTATTAATATCTAATAACTATATGAAATAAAACTGTATATAACTTCTTGATAAATATTTTCAGTTGTAAATTAAAAACTCATTTTTTTAGTTGTAACGCTAACAATATTACTCAGCGATGATGAACGTGTGTTCGATATCTTCTCATTCTTAATATCCAAGCACATTGTGCCATTATTTGTCTTTAGGAATCCGTAATGCATTTCATTTAAAAATAAAGTTTCGAGTCTTACAAAATGTTTCCCCTATTCCTAGATAATGAATTCTTTTAAGGTATTTGTCTTAGAGAAATAAATAAATAATAATAATAAAAAAATCGAAATAGATATATTCTTATCTTTTCCTCTCCCTATCTATTTCTGGGAGATGAAAGTGATATCCGGATACGAAAAATGTGTTTTTAAATTTGTAGAAATGTAATATGCGGCATTTTTGAACTATCTTTTTCTATTAGATGGATATAAATTTGTGTTATTTTCTAAACGGGTAACAACGAACAATTAGTAAAGAACAGACAGGGTGATATAAAGTCTTTCTTTGATTACAAAATATCAGCATAAAAAGTTAAAGATAGTAATGTAATATTTTAGGCATTGCATAGACCTAGTGTCTTTTATCATTTGCGAAACTGTTCATGAAGTAAAGCTGGAAATGTGACGAACATAACAGAATGGCGTCAATGAGGGAAAAAGAGAAATGAGTTGTGAGTCTTAAAAGACTAACATTTACATAAGGACGATTTTAGAATAAATTATATACTATAATAAATTCCCCATCATTCTCTGAAACTTACTTTCGTTTTTCTTACCTAATTTATACAGCAATATCAGCAAACTAAAAAAGTGTGCATGAAATTATTATTTAGTTTTCACAACACGCTTTTAAGATTTTAAAAACAATCAACTAGAAAAATAAGAATAAATTTAAAAAATTAAAAAAATTAACTTAAACTTTAAACAAAAACAACAAATTTTTTTTTAAATAATGAAATTTAGATAATAAAATTTAAACGATGTTTAAGTTGCGCGCAATCGCAGCTGCAAGCAAAAGAATAAAGAACAACGGAAATAAAAATCATTTAAAGAAAGCCAAAAAACAAAAATAAACTCATAGGGAATCAAATTAAACAAACAAGGAATTCATTCTAGCCTATTTTATCAAGGGCTAAGGACTTTATTCGAAATGGATTAAAATAATTGGGAAATTTTTCTGTAAGAAGCTTGCATTACGCCAAATATAGCTTCTCTTAGATCGAAATTTCCCAACAAGAGTCAAAGGAGATCTGTAATCAAAAAGCATTATTTTAAAAGAAAGAGGAAAATCAAACACAAACATAAAAACGCTAATAAGATTGATTTAAAAATAGTAGCCATCTGGCTTTTAAAAGTTTTATCATAAAAATAAACTTACCCCGCGCCCAGAATAGAGAAAAAAGAGAAAAAAAATGCCCTCAAGCTATCACAATCCCACGCTAACTTTCTTTTATAAAAATAAATCAGCAAATTTTTTAAAGAAACACTAGTACCATGGCGCCATCTATATTCGAAAAACAAAACAGAAGGAGTAAAAACAGAAATTTTTATAGGGAATAGAACTATTTAGACATATTAATAAAAGATTTTGATTTTTTAAAAACTAGTACTATTTAAAGAGTGTTGAGCTTGCACTGCGAGGCTTGCACGATCCATCATTTTCCCCATTGTTTTCACCGATTGAATTGGCAAAAGAACCGCTTTTTTTTTTTTTATCTCCAACCACAATTCATCTCTCAACCAAACCATCCAAGTAAGACGAAAGACGTACCGCGACAGCTTGATGGCTATGATGGCGTATGAAAAGCCTTTGACCCATCGACTCGTCTTCAAGGGAGATATCGAGTAAATCGATAATTCTTTTCTTATTGCTTCTCTCAGTAAAGTGTCTCGGGGTAAGGCAGAACCTCTAGTGTGTTTAAAATGTTTTTAAAAGGAAGAAAACAATTGTTTCTTTAGTAGTTTTTAGTTTAAGAGGACAGAAACCGATCAAATTGCTTCATCGTTCCGTGGAGATGAGCAGTAAATGTTTTGGTAAGAAAGGTTCGCGTTCCAAGGAACTTTTATTAAGCAGTGGAGTTGTTGAAAACTTAATTTTACGTTAAGTGTATGAAGGGTATAGGGTGAGATAATTACAAAAGTTGTTCTGTACAACGACCGCGCATAATTGTGCCGGTGATTTAAATAAAAACTAAATTTTATTACTTACGGAAGAACACAATTTCGATTTGTTTATATAAAGTTCAACCTTGAAATATAAATTTACAATTAAAAGTTATTACGAAAATTACTAATCTCTCTTTATTACCGTTTTCTATAATACGATTCATAGAAACTTAACAAGATAAAAAGTAAATTACAATAAGATGACGTATTTGCTAATAAGAGAAATTCGATACTTTTATACAAATTTTTTCTTATTATTCATAATTCTAATCAGATAATAATTCCATCAACTCGTGTACAATCAACTAAAAAAAACCGAAATCACAGAGAAGCGGCTAAACCGAAACTATTTATGACATCATAATAGGCGTAAAAATAGATTTATTTACATATCATAACGCATCCCTTTAATCGTACTTCTGCAAACAACAGAAAATCAAAAATTTATATGCACTGTTTTTCACAAAATAAGGAAAAATTTAATGAAATTTGACAGGAGCATTAATGAAACAGTGCTTCACAATTTAGGTATTCAAAATTCACAAAAGAAAAACATGCTTATTTTCTGTCTTGAAAATAAAAAAAGCCAAGTACCAAAGAAAAGACACATTATCTAAATTCAATGTGTGATCAGCTTCAATATGGGGTGTTATTATCTTTAATAAGTACACAGGAACGACAGTGATGCCCATGATGGAGTTTATTAGCTGAGTTGGCAACAAAAGCCATTTCTTTGGACAAATCAGTTAGCAGGCCCTGAAACTTTGCAGGGGGGTGGATTAAGTGCAGCAGCACAGCAATTGAAACATGGCCCATCGGGTCCAAGTCCGGAGAACACGCTTTTCAACCCAAACGCACAATAGTCTCCTCACGAAGGTAATTCTCCACCAACCGAGCTCATTGTGGTCAAACATTATCGTCTTGTAAGGTAAAGGAGTCACATACGGCAAGTGGATAAAGAAATGTCGTCTCTGTGAGCATATTCTTTAATTACGCATTAACAGTGCCCCTTTGGACAGGTCTGTGCAACCATCCGAAGAGATACCTACCCCTTTAAACACACACACACACACACACACAGGGCAAATCAAATTTCCTTCATAGATATGACTGGGATGATACCGGATACTTGGTTCTCACCAGACCGACAAACTTCTTGAGTCACTTTTCAAACAAAATCTGGACTTATCAGTAACTTCTCCTCCATTGGCATTTAATTCAATTGACATGTGTGCAGGCACAATTAAACCTTTGACTTCCGTGGCGTGATGTGGGGGGATATTCACACTGTTGGACGCTTTGCATACTACCCTCCTTCGTAAAAGCCGCTCTCTGAGCATAGATGATCTGAATCTAAGCCTTCTAGGAACTGCTACAAGAGAAGATATGAGGTGGATCGGAGTAGTGGTTCTGTGCCTCCTTGCTGTTAACTGGAAATAGTGGTCAACCACTGCACTTGTAACTCTAAGTCTTCCACCGCTGTGCCTTCAGAAAGCTGATTCTCTTCTTAGAAATGCAGTGCACAGCCAATAAATTACGGAAGGGCTCACATTTAACAATCTGGCTGCATAGGATTGACTCTGTCCTGATTCTATTCGCCCAGTGACACGCCATTGTAATCCTTCACATAAATGATGCCGAGTACTCATTTCTAAAAAATTTCTATTTCGAAATTCCTTTATACTGATTTTATTTGCAGAAACTGCAAACTTTTTTGAAGCCTGTTTTCTGCCGCGTGTCCAGTGGCAATAAACGACAGCAGCTCCAGTAATTTGTATATTATACTGTCATGTAGCATCATATGCAAATTAGTGGAGCATTACATTTTACGTATATTGTGTAATTTGTATGAAAATGTACTTATTTTTGGCGGTGTAATCGTTATTTTTCTATTAAATTCATTATATTTCCTTAATTTCTGGAAATCAATGTAATTTCCATTTACGTAAGCGTTTTGTGAAAAGATGAGCAATTTTGAATTCCATACAAACGCACTGAACACTAATGGATTTTTAATTAGGGTCTCTCTCTCTCTTATGAATTTTAATTTCACATCTAAATAATTCATTTACCACACTTATTTTCATTTGTGGTAGACTGAATTATTTAATTAAAGATTTCAATATCTTAATTACAGATGGATTGTTTTCACCTCATGGAGGCCAGCATAGGATCCTAGAATTTCCACTACCGGAGAGAAAGACATTGTCAAGAAGCTGCCGCCACAGGGCACGGTCGGAAAACAAGAGGATGCAGACATCGTGCAACATATGAAACAACATGTTTTGGGAATACTTTATAAAAATTGTATGGACTGAATTATTTAATTATAGATTTCATTTCCTTAATTACAGATTGATTATTTCCGCTTTTTGGAAGCCGGCATAGGATCCTAGAATTTCCACTACCAGAGAGGAAGACATCGTAAAGAGGCTGCCGCCACAGGGCATGATCGGAAAACAAGAGGATGCAGAGATCGAGCAAAATATAAAACATGTTTTGGGAATACTTTATGAAAATTATATGGAATATTAGATTGGCTGTTGTTTTCTACACACATTCATTATATCAAATTTTATGCACATATTTATTATATTCACCTTCCAGCGGGCGTGCCCTCTGCATCAACATGAAAGATCGCGCGTATTTCCGAGATACACTATTGCAAAATATCAATTTTAAAAGGGTAATTATTAAAATTAGTTTGTAATTGGGTAAGGGTTAATAACTACATTTATTTTAAGCACTTTTTGTTTAAAAAGGAATGGAAACACTGCAAAAATGAAACACAAAAACAATATAAAATGGCCATGGAATTAGCTGAATGACGTGAACATAAAATAAATGAAATTGCCAATAATCCAAATGAGAGATTTACATTTGTAATATAAAACTGTAAAGACAATATGGAAATAAAATCAAACAATTTAAATCTAGATATAAAAAGCAAGAAGTCAGATTCATAGTAATTTCATTGCAACGATCTCGCGTGTCACTGAAATACAAATAACGGAATCGCAGAATCCTATTAACTCCTCGAATTGCAAACGATGGCAGTTCTTCAAAAGAAGTTGGAAGAATAGTCAAGGTCATGCTTTCATAGAGCCCTCTGGTAAAAAAATATAAAACGAAATTCTTCTCGAGTGTATCTCTCACATACGCGCGCCCGCTGGACTATATAACCTAGTTCACAGTTATATAGTAGGGGTGGATCGCTCTTCTATGGAGAAAAAAAATATTATTAATCAAAACCAACCTATGCGGAAAAGATGTTCTATGGTATGGAAATTAAGAGAAAAATAATAATAAAAAAATTAAATTCAAAATTTAATACCGCCGCAAGGGGGTTGAATTTTCGAAAAAAACTGGAAAAATACTGAATTTTGATTATACGATTTTTTAAAAAAATTATTATTAATCAAAACCTACTTATGCGGAAAGGATGTTTCATGGTATGGAGATTAAGAGAAAAATAATAAAAAAATTTAAATTCTAAATTTAATACTACCGAAAGGGGGTTGAATTTAAAAAAAATGGAAAAATACTTAATTTTGATTATTGATTATACAATTTTAAATTCGAAATAATTGTTTTTTTTTTGTAATATAAATAACCAAAAGTGATGATTAATGAGTAGTATATTGTACATTGCAACGTTTTATGACTCAGCACATTTTCTGGATGGCCAAAAAATCAGTTTCTTTTAATAACAGGGTCTATGGCATCCTTCAAATCATTCGAGAAATAACGCGATACAACGATTAATTGATGCAAATGCTGCGCCTCATAGATTAATTATGGTTTCGTTTTGATCTTGAAACACATAGACGCATAGACTTTTGCGATGAATGTCGTTAATGTCAATAAAGCCTCGGATGAATTTTCCTGAGCTACATTGAACCTGAGAATTCTGTTCGCGATTCTAAGCCACCTTGAGTGGCAAACTTTTCCAGGATTTATCTTCGACAGACTTTCTCTGCAATGCCAGCAGTTTATGACTTCACTAATTTCCATTAAGTACAGTTGATCAGTACTTAAGTCTTTCTTGTTAGTCACTTCACATAGCGTGTTTTCTATTGGCGTGGATGAAACTACAGATAGCTTCTCGCATCCGGCCAACGATTTTCTTATTTCGCCAGTCAGGCTCCTGGGCCCAGTTGTGGTTCTATTCACGTGCGCGAAAAGATGACGTAGTGGTAGCTCGTTGGCGGGTAACTGGCACACAAACAATTGTAGTGGACGATTCTGGATCAGTTCCATATTACGTATAATACCTCCTTTGAAACCTGTGTTGACAAATGTTCCGTCGCAACCAACTTCGTTACATCTATGTCATTCGTGTCAACGCATGACAAAAAAACTATATATGTTATTTCCAATAATTTACGCTCTCCCGAAATTTACAGACACGTGGCCGATGTACTCAGAGCCAGGTTCTTTTACCAAGCTTATGTGTTCTTCTATTATGACTTTTCTTCTGTTGTTTTCCATTGATAAAGTCCTGTCTTTTCGACCATCGAAGTATAAACCAAACTGGTCATGGTCATAATCTTTTATGTCCTGAGACAATAGAGTGGTTCTTTCCTTTGTTCTTCCACGCCGAATTTTATTTCTGTCAACAACGTTCAAAACATTGCTTTCTGAGATAATGCCCACATCTTGAAGCGCAGCTGACACGATGGCAGAGCCTGCTCGGGCGGAAATACCAAATCGTTCCAATGTTCTAACTGCAGTTAAAACGTTTGTCACTACAGGTGTGATTGTTGGGAAGATTCCATGAAGTACCACTTCCGACTTATGGAGGGGTGGGAGGGTAAAGAATGAGACAGAAAAAAGATGGGATTGGTTATTTATATTGCAAAAAAAACAATTATTTCGAATCTAAAATCGTATAATCAATAATCAAAATTAAGTATTTTTCCATTTTTTTTTTGAAAATTCAACCCCCTTTCGGTAGTATTAAATTTAGAATTTAAATTTTTTTATTATTTTTCTCTTAATCTCCATACCATAGAACATCTTTTCCGCATAAGTAGGTTTTGTTTAATAATAATATTTTTATAAATCGTATAACCAAAATTCAGTATTTTTCCATTTTTTTCGAAAATTCAACCCCTTTGTGGCAATATTAAATTCTGAATTTAATTTCTTTTATTATTTTTCTCTTAATCTCCATACCATACAACATCTTTTCCGCCTAAGTAGGTTTTGATTAATAATAATATTTTTTTAAAATCGTATAATCAATATTCAGTATTTTTCCATTTTTTTCGAAAATTCAACCCCCTTGCGGCAGTATTAAATTTTGAATTTAATTTTTTTTATTATTTTTCTCTTAATTTCCATATCATAGAACATCTTTTCCGCATAGGTAGGTTTTGAAATTCTGAAAAAAAAATTTCGATCCACCCTATTACTTAGTTGCTTCATAAAATCAAAATTTTATTAATACTGCATAAAAATACGTATCCTGGTATCGAATAATTGTATATTGCAGAAAAAAAATGGAAGAACAATTCATTTTTGAAGAACAAAACACGTGAAATGTACTACGCAAATGATGTTAGTACATATTGATATATTTCGAGATTACACCCAATATAATTTCCATTTTCAATATGTTGCATTCAGTGCAAACAGCATGCTATTGAAAAAAAGACAGCATGTGCATTTTAGCATGTTTTTAAAAAGAAATAGTTTTAAATGATATTTTCAAACTCTTATTATCTCACTCAAAAGTCCTTCGGAAAATATGTAAGTTTTTTGATGATTTCATCTATGAATGTAATCAAAACTAATGTGTTTCACTTTTAAAACCGGAGTTTTCTTATTTAGTTAGAAACGAAATTCTGTTGAGAATGAGTGAGAATTTCAGTTTGCATTAGAAGTAGAAGATTGAAAATGAAATTCTGAAGGCTTACTCCGGAAATTGCCCACCTTTATATACCTTGGAGGTGGCTTGTTGTCTTTGAGAGCCTTCTTCAGATCAATTTCCGTTGTATTTACGCATCCTGGCTGCAAGAAAAAAGCTAGCGTGGTACTTAATATTTTACTTTTTATCCATTTTCTTTACCTTTCAACAGAGTTCATTTCCTTTGTTTATATAGCGCATTTTACTCTTTTTCCTAGTTCTTGAGTTTACCACGAATATTGAGAGGCTGTTCTTTTGTAATTTTCTTCGCTGTCTACTATAAGCCTTAGATTTTTTTGGGTAGATGGAGCCGATGGGAATAAAAGGAAAAAGAATCCACTTGAATTTGGAAGTCACCTGTCATTTAGCAGCACGAGAAAGTGCAGAAGTTATACAAAATTTCAGTATCAAACATTTCACTCGGTTGTGGATGACAGTTGAACTAATACCTTCTTGAGGTGTTAACTTCTCAATTTCTACCAGTAAATTTTATTTTTCATAAAACGACTCGTAAAAGAAAATTTAGTCTTCAAATTTTTCGTACACTGCCATATAAAGCATGGTACGAATAAAATTTATGATTCAGCTGAGTTGAAGAAAAGTTGCATTACAAAAGTTAATTTTTATCGAATGTAATTGAAATACATTAGAAAGTAATATGTTTTCTCATAAATTACAGTATTAGTAGTTCGAAAATGAAGGTGAAATAAATTTAGATTTATTACTTGGACTGTCGAAAATGATTAAACAACTTTCATGTAGTTTTTATTTGAATAACTTAATGTGAAATATCATTTAAAGTACTAGAACTTTTCAAACTGAATACACGTATTAGTTATTAACTAAACCTAAATAATAAAATTAATTTTGAAAAAAGTTTTATTGTTTGATTCGAATCATTATATAGATATTGAAAAAAAGGATAAATAACTACAAATAATTTTATTATTTATGTACCCTTTGTTTGACTAATTAATTCAAACTCTCTTTATATGTAAAACACATACATCATTCGTTTCTCTTCCCCACCAAAAAATATTCTTCTTTAGAATAATTCTCTATGTAAAAAGAAAAAAAAATCTTTCACCTTTCTTGTAACACATCACTTTTATAACAGGATTTCCATAAAAAATGTTGAAAATTGCGATAGTGCTAAAGGCATTCCAAACATCTCGATATAAATATGGCGATTTCGAAATTTCAGTGATAAAAATAGCAACAAGCCTCTTACAACAAGACATTCTGACATCCTTCTTACATTACTATTTCGATATAAAACGGATGGAATTAACATAGTTACAAGAGTTTTGGAAGAATTATCAGCAAGAAATTCACACATTTAATAATTATTTTTCAATTTTTGTCCAAAAGTATCTCTTTGTCGCCTTGAAGGGATTTTAATTTCTCTGGAATTTGAAGCTTAATAATATCTGAATGTAACAATGATATCTGAATGTAACAATACATAACTTGATGGCTTGGGTTAAATAATAACCGTATGAGATATAGCTTATAAATTATTATTAGAACTTATTACACACCCTTATTTGACGTAATGTTTTTCATGTTTGTAAATTTCACATTGTAAGGATGGAATTTTGTAATCGACTTTTACCTCATTTCCTAACGCACTAGAGTTCCGAAATTTGGCACAGTTATGCGTCATAAATTCAATATTTTAATATTTTCAGAACTTAACGAGAAGTTAATTAACTAATTCAAATTATATTTGGAGTCCTTATGAGTTATGTCATTTGGCAGTGAATTTGAGAAAAAAAGACTGATTACAAGATTCAATAATATTTTTTATTAAGGAATTAAAAGACTCTAAAACAGAAAACAATAAACATGAAGAAATGTTTAAAACACACTTTTATCGGTGTACTAAATAGTCGAAAAATATTTTTCTCATGAAAAATATAGCAGTCAATA
>BGPR01050931.1:0-10940 GCA_013235015.1 Araneus ventricosus
TTGCCCCCCCCCCCCCTCCCCATTCATATGAGTGAAATTTCTATGTGTGGTATTTTTTCTATGTGAAAGGCTGCAACAGCTGCAGAGTGTTTTGAGTTCCTTTGTAGCGTGAGAAGAAAGAGAAATCATTGTATTCCTTAAGAACGGACGTTTCGGAGGGCTTCTGACGACGGCAAATAGATGGTGATGGGTTACCTCCTTAAAAGAGGTAGATACATACCTCGGTTCCGCACAAATGGACCTTTCTTCGTGTTGGGACAACAGATGGACCGACTTTTGTAATAAATGTTAGGCTACCCTGCGGGTGGTGACGCCTTGACCCAGCTGGAACTGCTGCAGTGTCATTAACTTTAAATTTCTTTATTCCTCTGGTGACATACAGATAATTACATAGGGGTTAGCTTAACGAAGTGGGGGTATAAAAATTGTAGCTGACGTCCCAATGGAAGATAAGTAGGGGCGTGCATTTCTCGGACCTATCCAATGAGGGATGATTTTGAAGGCGTGAATTTCTTGGCTGGGAAGAGAACTTGGAAATATAAGGCGAGAAAGTTGGGTTAGAGAAAAAAAGAAGGAAAAGAGGAAAAGGCGAGACGGGAGAAGATTTTTTTTGCAACGAGGAGCCCTTGAGGGAACGATTTGAATAGCTTGCCGATGACGCGAGAAAGAATCGACTAAGTCTTCAAGACTGTCAGCAGGTTACGGGAATATTGGAGCCCTTCACGCTTACCTTAGCGGGTCCGAGGCGGTGAAAGAAAAGGTCGATAGGTCCTAAAGTGGAGGAATCGCCCAGCCCCAGGTGTTAGCTGAAATTACGACGTTCCAGGCGCAGTGTTTAGCGGTGGATCCTACAAGAGAGTCAAGGTTCTGGAGGCAGTACTGCGATCAGGAATTCCGTGTCGCCGAATTATCACAAGTTGGCGATTCCACATCTGTTCCCATGTCCCAGGGGGTCGCTTCCAGTGGCGGTACATCAAGATAAGTTCTTCATTTATTAATTTTTCCTTTTGTCTCCTATATGGTCAACTTGTTAAAAAAATATTTCTTGATAATAGAATGTTAGGCTGTGACACAAACTTTGGTGGTGGATTTATTTAGAGTGCGTTGAACTTTTATTAAGAGATGTTTTCACAAAATTAATAACCCACCCAAATTGAGTAAATGATAAATCTAGGATCGAGACAATATGTGTTTGTTTAAATATGTTGTATTTCTGTATTGCTCATTGTCGATAAGCTTGATGTTGTAAAAATTAGAAAATATTAGATTGTAAATGGTCTTAATTGAAAACTTTAAGTTTAAGGTTTTGAAACTAGTTTTAAATATTTAGGTGATCACCTAGGATCAGGAGCTTCCTTATGATAATCATGTTAACGTAAAAATTTCTTGTCTGGTAAATTTAACTCAGAACTATATGGCCATGCGCTTGTGTTTTATTAAGATTTATGCAATTATATGCCAAGAATAAGCTTGTAATAATTAATTATAGTCAAGAAGTATAGTTGTGTAATTTGTTATAATCAAGAAGTGTAATAAAAATGCTTAGTATACCTTATTTTGTGTCCTGGATCCTTCATGGCATTATCTAGCTTCTCAGTTGGTATTTTAAGAGTGTCTGGAATGGATCTGTGTTATTGGTATGATGTTATATGCCTTGATTGGCAAATTTGTAAGAAAGTAAAATTCTAGTATATTTCAGTTACTAGCCACTATACGATTTAACGATTTGTTTAAGTTAAAACTTTAACTTTTAACTTGTGAAATTTAATTGCTTAAATTTAAGTAAATTTTAATAATAATTATCGACCAACACAACATAAGATATCCAGTTAAATTGGCGAATCAAGAAGTAATAATAAAGGGGAAGTGTGGCAGTTATTGTCTTTCAACATGATTATGAAGTAGAAATCAGACTCATATACAATATATGAAGGTAGGTAGGTAAGCCTCCATTCTTTTACACAAGAGGGTTGACTCAATTCGATGATTGTAGAGTCTTCTGATTCAACAGCCAGCTCGAACATATGAAACAGTTCAAAGTATTAGCCAAAAGTATTTGAATAATGCTAGTTAAGAACACAGCCAATGATATGAAATGTGCCGAATGAAAAGGAGACTTTTACTGCAGAGGCCTTATTTCCAATTGCAATGGGGCAATGTGTTTGCCGATAAACCATGGAGTGGTGGCCTCCCAATCCTCCACGGTGAGAAAAAGATGATTTCTATCAAGGCCAGAAAAGTCGCGCTTAATTTCTCATTAGACGAAGAAGGACCTCTACCCATCAACTGGCTAGAAAGGGAGAGAAAGTCTACACTCGACGGTGAGGCAACACACTGTGTAGCGTAAATGTGTAATTTAAAACAAGAACAGAGGCAAACTCTCTAAAGAGAGTTATCCTAGAGCTGTTCTTTAGGATAACTCTCGGCCACATGTGGCCAATGAAACCCTCGACCGTTTAACAGAATTTCTGTGAGAAGTCCTCAAGCATCCTCCCTATAGCTCCCATTCTCTCCAGATGTCTCCCATATCTTAGGCCTCTTAAAATAATCACTGAAAGATCATCGGTTCATCTATAACAAGGATATACATGATATCAAGGAAAACTGCATATGGCCGCACCCAGGAGTTCTTATACTTAAAACATTCACTCCTTTCCGAAGTATGGCGAAGCCATGTCCAGGATAATTGCATCAGTGGAAATGGCAATAATGTGAAGGCGTCGTATTTTACGTGAATTGTAATTAAAAAATTCTTTAAATATAACCATAGTCTCCTTTTCTGTACAGCATACCTTAATAATTGAAGATTTGTATCAAATTTTGGGACTCAATAGATGGAACGGCTGAATTGCTGTTCTAAAATGCATACTCAATTTTCTTCGTGTGACGAATTAAAATGTAGTTTAGTTTAGTTTAGGATGACACCTGAGCTGACATCCCCATTCCAAATTTCCGCATCAGTGGGTAAATGTTTGGCTATTACGTATATTTCAACGTGCAACAGGCTCCATACACGGCAGGTCTTCAGTGGAATCAGATTTCGATCATTCAACCCCCGAAAATGAGATCTTACCACTAGACCACCACGGCCTCGGCATACCTTATAGAACACGATTCAAACACAGATAGCAAAAACGGTTTCGGAAAGGTTGCCATTTCACTTTCCATAGGCTGTCCGCGAAAGCATTTCCGCGCAAAGCGTTTCGGAAACCATTGCCGCAAGGTTTAAGTAGGAAAGCTTTTTATGAACCACCTGTCCCATCGTGCGTAGCCGCGTCCGGTATAAGTGTTAGTGTGCTCGCGTTCCAACTTTATAAACGCGGGTTCGATCTCCGGCTCCGAGTAATTTGGAGTTTTGTCCAAATCTACAACGAAATCTTGCAAGTAAGTTTAATTAAAATTAATAAGTAAGCTTTCATTAATTAATATTCCTAATTGATCTAATTAATTAACATTCCAGATAACTCTAAGATGACGTCAGAAGAAGGGGATAAAAAAGGGCGGTTGGACCCCTCTGTTGGTGTACGGCTTCGGAGGGGGGGAGGGGTTCTATTTTGTCCGCCAAAGGAGGGATCTTAACAACCTTTTTAAAGGCCTGAAACAAGCTTGTAATAAAAGCTTGGGGAAATCTTACTAAAAACTTTACAGAAAACCTTGCTTCTTGTTGACTAGCTAACCTTTCCGCTACCTTGCCGAAAGGTTCAACCCTTGTCATGGAAACCGTTGTGACAACCCTTTACCTTGCCGACGACAAGGTTTCCAAAACCTTTTAGACCAGATTTCTTTGCTATCTGGGAAGTAACAACCTTAACTTATCGTTGACATCCGGTTCCCAAGGATCTGATTCGATTCAAAACAATCTTCCGAAGGGCGCCTTGGCCATTAGTTTACGCTAACGGTAAACAAAATCTCATGGCAAAACCTTAATTCAGGAATTTCAGCACAGAAAGAGGAGGTTACTTTCGACTTATCGAAGACATTAGGAGAAAAAAATGTCGGTGGTTCCAATTCTATAGCTTGTATATTTTTTGATTTTATCGTTTCTATTCTAGACAAAGGAAATGTATTGATGCAATAGCAAACAAGAGTAAATGACTTAAAGAATAATTTTACTTTCCTACACAGTAAATCTTGATTTGTTAAAAGTCTGACAGGAGAACCTAGGTGAAAAAAAAAAATCTGCCTGGCAACAGGTTATCTCATCGGAAATGAAAAGGTTTTTGATGGTAAAAAAAAAAAAAAATTCTAGTATACTGCAGAAGAAAATCTCCAGTTACTTTGCCAGATTTTTTAGCTCGACAACTTTCTGGAACATCAGTTAAATCATTAATTATAATATCATATAACTGGAAAACCTAATGTAATCTTTGATCGTTCAAATATCTTGATTCAAAATGCCGAATATACTAAAAATTATATTATATTATATTTATACTAAAAAATTAAATTTTTAAAGATATGTATAAATAATTTGCTTTGTACTATAATTTCATAAATAGATTCAAGAACAGAAAACTAAAATTTTTCTTGAGAAAAGTTACCATATGAAGAAAACTCACAAATTAGAAGGTATACGATATACAATAAACAGATATATTTTTATTTCATAACATATCACATTTTTATTATGTCGGTTTTTTTGTTCTAATAAATATCACTTGTATCTAATTGACTTATTTATTTTCATTAATAAGCTTATAGACTCTGCGTCGCTCGGGGTAGAAATATTTTTAAGTCTAAGTACTTATAACACTTTAAACTTAATTAAAGTGTTTTTCACTGTAACGTCTTTCGTTGAATTTCTTTGGCCCTCTCCTGCGTCTCTGACCCCTCGGCCCGCAGCTAAACTAACCTCTTCTTTCTGTCTCTGTACTTTGAACCACTTCACACGTGTCTGACAACCTTTGTAATTCCACCTTCCCATCCCCATCTTTGCTACCGAGACAGAACGCCGCCACATGCCTCTGTTCCTGATCCCATTACAGCAACTGTACCAGTTGGATGGACATGGGACTGCTACATAGAAAACAGAAATACTTCATATCATGCTTTTTATGGTCCCCCATTCTCTTCTTTTTGGTGTTTGTGTGCCTGGCCGGAAGCACCATTCCTTATTTTTCTCCCTATGCCCTCTCTCCTCTGTAGGAACGAGACGACTCGGTTGACCTTTAATGACTTTACATACTGACAATGGCGTTGCAAGGATAAGGGGCGCTCGGCGCATACTATGATTTCTTTCTCCTCCCCCCTTCGTCATAAGAGGCTTAACTTGCGTAAACGGCGCCCTGGACATTTCGACTCCTTATTGTATTTGACTTTAAAAAGTGACACAGACATATTAACGTTTTGGCAACATGGTCAGTGGCGCAGTAACGCCCAGGGAATATTAATTTGTTTACCCTAGTCGTCAGTTGCTTAGCAAGCTTGGACCTGGTATTATTTTAACGCCCCCTAATCATATTTTGTTTTAAAAACTGGCATAAATGCAGTAGTGTTTTGTCTCCATGGCGCCCCTGAAACTGACATCTGCGACATCCATGCTTCACTTACTCCCCGGTCGCTACTCTGCTGCGTACTGATTAGGATCATTCAAAATTTTTTGAAATTTTGAATGATCCTAACGTCGCGTAGTAATTAAACTAATGTCATTAGATATTTGAGGACATATTAAAATCTACGAAATAAAAGCGGAAGTTAAGTGCAACAAAAAATTTTGAAATTTAAACAAAATGTCGCGTAGTAACTAAACTAACGTCATTAGATATTTGAGAACATATTGAAATCTACGAAATAAAAACATGCATGCTACGAAATAACAACTAAAGTACAGCTTGGCGCAGAAAATTAACGTCATTAGATATTTGAGGACAGAATTGAAATCTACGAAATAAAAACGTGCATTCTACGAAATAACAACTAAAGTACAGCGTGGCGCAGCGGGAAATGTTTGAAACGAATAGGAATTTTGAAACAAATAAGAGTGATGAAAAGATTTTAAGGATATATATTGAAATTAAATCGAGGGTAATCAATGATAAAAATGCTCGATTTTACAGCCTTCTTTAACTAAGACAACAGACAGGCTGTTCTGGAATCCACACTTTATGCCTGAGCAGATGTCGTTGTCAATCGCGTCGATAACATTTGCAACGGCAGCTTTCAATTCAAGAAGAGTCTTAGGACATGTCAGCCACAATTGGCGCTTCAAATAACCAGACAAGAAAAAAAATCACAGGGGTATATGCCACGGGAAAATGGACGCTATCTGTTGAATCTTCATTCATTTTCGCTTATGAAAACCACAACTGAAATACTGCTTAAACTCATGTCAACTAACGAAACACACATCTATGCAATTGCCCGCTCTAATGATCATGCTCACCAAGTTTGATCTCACTTTCTTCAGCTAGCGCCCTCTATTAGATTGTTTTTCAAACATTACCCGCTGGGCTACCCTGTAAGAAGTCTACCTTGACCAAAGAAAGCAATATTTTCTTAACTTTATCAGTGGTAAAAGCACGTGAATAAAGGATTTGATGAAACTATAAATTGGTTTGAATTTTATTTTATAACAATAGAAAGCATTGTCACATATTGAATTTAAAATTAATTCTGAAATGCTTATTAAAATTTGAGAGAACATTGTACGACAATTAAATTAAAATCATTAAAAGATCATTATTTGCTTTTTAAGGTAATGTAAAATTAATTTTCGTACTATGAGTATTTTAGAAGTTATTGGCGAAAAATGTCTAAAAAGAGCTTAATTTTCATTATTTAATTAAATAAATGAAAATCTAATTCGAATTTTCAACTAATTTTTACGGCGTTATCTCCCTCGTGTGCTAATTCATCACTGTGTCAAATTTGGTCGCCGTAAGTTCAACCGTTTAGGTGTGTATAAAGAACCAAAAACGAATACACAAACACACGCACCTACAATATACATTCTTTTTTATATATAGGGTGTCCCAAAAAAGTGGAACAAGCGTTTATTACCTTAAATATTGATTTTATACATATACTTCCAATTACAAAGTTTCATCAAATAAGGTAAGAAATTGTTTGAAAATGCTTTGATATCCAAGGAGACTGATACTAAAAATTTACAAAAAAATAAGTAAAATATTTCTTTTACATTCATTTATTCACATACAAAGTTGCACGCTCCTATTTACAAAGCTTACAGATATATAAGAAGACAAAGTTGTTGACTTAGACCACTTTTCCATACCTCTCACTGCTGTTTGATCCAGTCTTTCGACGTACATTTTATATACATATTTTTAAAAAATATTTAAAGGGCAGAATCAGTAAATAACAAGGTATTTCTTAACTCTTGTTAAATCTAAAAACTAGTCAAATAATACATTAATTGAAGTATTTACAAAAATAGTTCATTTTCTGAATTTTCAAAAAATATTCACGTTGACATATCATCAGTGAGGCTCACATTCCCAGAAAAAAGCAGTGCTATAAAAATATTACTAGAATACAATTGAAATACAATTTTTCAAAAATAGCGCTATTTTCAAATAGTGCAAATTTGTAGTTGTAATGATCTGAATTGTATTTTAGATAATTACAGTTCTTTTTTTCGGCGAGTTCCGTTTTAATATGAGAAATCGAATGTGTAGGAACCAGAAGAATCATTAATACCATGCTAAAATAACAAAATAGTTTTGTGATAAATTAGCGCTTAAAATATTTTTCGTTCTAAAAAAATTGAATAGCAGTTAATTGTAAAAAATATTGATTTATATTCTAAACGGCATGAAAACTAAATGACCGAAATTTTCTGCTGATTAATACGTTCTTTTACATTAGAAAATGAATTGCACTTATGCTTTTCTTTCATATTTTTGTTACTAGCTAATGCACATATCTGCGTTAAGATTATAATGAAGTCCTAGATAAATTAGTGATGTTCACCCATGTGACAACAATTCCTTGAGATTTTTTGTAAAGATTTCTTTTTAAAATAACAACTTAAAAATAATTACCATTTTTATGCTTTCTACAGTTCTCAGAATTCTAATTTATATGTATGTACCTGAGGCAATATTTATAAATTATATCGTTGTTTATCAGATCTTTTAATTTTAAAAAACAGTTTATATAAGGAAATTCTTTTCTCAACAAACAAAAGCAAAAATTTATCTTCAATTTGTAAAACAAGCGAACTGATAATTAAATATAAATAAACTATTTTCCTTTATAATTGAAATAATTTATTTTTGAAAGAAAACCATTACAACTTCTTTAACGCTTAATTTTATGAAACATGATACCGCAAAATCCTTTCTAAACATTTTCCGGGACTGGTTTTGTTTACTTAAACAATAGTTAATAATTTGTAATAGAAGTTTTCAGTTTTTGCTGATATCTGTGTAATGCTACTTTTTTAATTTTAATAATAATTTTTTTAATTTAAATAATTTTTTCACCTCAACTCATTTTGTAACGTCATTTTTAATCTTTTGAAGCTGAATACTTCCCAGAGGCATGAGAAAATTTTATTTCAATGATTTTATTTGAATTAAAACTAATTTATTTTACTATGATGACCAAATTTCCAATTCTGACCTTTTCAGTATTTCCAAATACTGTCCTAAATGGGTTTATGATTTTAAAAACCAAGAAAATCAATTTAATAAAATTTTGATTTATTTTATATTTCTGTAAAGGCTTCGAGATGTTATTTCTCATAAACGCTTGATTATTTCCTTTTTTTAGTTCAAATAGTTTCTTAATTAAATTGATTTTTTTTAGTTTGATTTAGTTTAAATGAATCTATCAATTTTCCTACAATTACGAAAGTTTACGCCCTGTTAATCGCAGAAAGAAAATTACGGTTGCATTTTCGCGCATTTAATTATTTCACCATTTCAAATTTAAAATTATAAATTGGAAATTTAATGTTATATTTCTATAATAAAGATAAATTAAACTGTACTGTTCAGCAACGGATTTCGAGACTACCACCTTTGGACGATTTTACACCGGAAAGGGATGTCAGGCAATGAGTCATATGAGCGCATTAGAAATGAACAGATTCTTTATTAGATCACGCTCAGTATAATGTAAGCATCACTCATCCATTCTTCACTTTCCCCCTATTTTGATGAAAATAACTCCGCCCGGCGCATGCGCAAAAGCGCGGAGGGTTCCGAATCCGTTGCTAAACAATAAGTGATGAGCCGATAGATAACAAAAATAAATGCAAATAGGCAGAACACTTTTTGTCTCAGGTCGCGAATGAAAGGCTCGGTGTTCAGAGCACTTGTTTGAGACGGATTTTCGAAGTTTTAAAAGTAGAATTTGAAAATTTGATGCTTGGTTCACATGGACCTCAATTGCCCTGTCAGATCGGCGGTAATATCCTTACAAACTGTGCATGACCCGAAACCCGCGCTAGTTGCGATGATACTGATTAGCTTGTGATTGGCGTTCCAGCACATTTTTTCTTACAAATAACACTGCAAACGGCTGTTTCCACTATAAAATTCCTGGTTGTTATGTTTGTTGTTAATATTTTTCTGATTATAATATGTTAGGAGTATAAATATGATTTCGTTCTTTTGAAAATAGATGCTGTTCAAGTACATACATTGCATGTGTACATAAGTATGTACACGTACATACATACATACACAAGCCAGTACAAGCCTGGCTCTAAATCACTGTACACTTCTATTTGAACGGTTTGACAACAGATTTTAGTAATGTGTATCTAACATTCGTATCAAATGCAAACAATAAATATTTCTACCTCATTATAACGGCAAGGTTTGTGAAAAAAATCTGGAAAAAACAGCATTTTTGGGAGGTTTTACAACGTTATTTATTTCGAATAAAATTGCTCAATTTGTTGTTACGGATTAAATGCAGTATGCTCCATCGAATATGTGTGTGTCTGAGTGCATGGGTGTGCGTACGTTAGAGCTATCAAATTTGGAACAAACATTGGAGGGCGAGAATGTGAACCTCGGTGCACATTTCCCGCCAACATTTTAAATATTTGTTGGAAATTTAAGAAATTAAAAATTAATTAAAGTTTATGCATTTTTAAGCGAAGACTTCAGAAAATGTCGCACGCAAAAGTTTTTTTTTACCCATCTTAAACTTCACAAACTTCAACTTTCATTGATACCAATTTAATAGCCATGAAATAATTTTCTTTTCATGCAAAATTGCTTTTCATTGTTGCAATCAAATTCAAACGTTTTTATTGCTTCAACAAATATTTAATCGCGCATTTTAATTCCAAAGTTTAAACCTCAAGAATGAAAATTCCGTTTTTTTTTTAATTTTTAATAATGTGCCGTACTGTATTTTTATTTTGTTATTTTATATCAGAATATTTTTTGTGATATTAATGAAAAAAGAGTTAAACAAAATATGAAATATGTTACATGAGGTATGAATGATTATACTTGCTATTCGTTGACATTTTTACCAGCATGGTTCACTCTAGCTAATTTGCTGAGAAATTTTCTCGCAAAATGCACGTGAAATGCAATCTAATACTTGAAATTAGCATTACAACACCGAGTGAAATAACATGCAGTTAGATGGTAGATGACAGACAGTTACCTTTCTCATGCGACAGTGACGTCATTTGTCTTCACTCTATTAGAAAAGTGAACAGATAAGGTGTCAGACTACTAAAATAGCATTACTATTTGAAAATTAAGAGAATTTTGTTGAATATTATAGTGAATATAAAAATACGTTTGAGGGGTTTATGGTTTATTTCCAATCCAGCGCAACAAATATTCCCGCCAAATAAACTGGTCACCTTGTGGCATTCAGGAATATCTAATTTTTTTTTAAAAAAATTGCAAGTATCATCAGATTTGAAGGTTACGTTTGAAAACTTTTCATTTGGATATTACACACCTTCCACTTAATGCCATTCATAACAAGAAAATGTGTCA
>BGPR01050932.1:350-10939 GCA_013235015.1 Araneus ventricosus
TCTCTGATTTAAAGCAAGAACGGTTAAAATATCTTTTCCCGTTTTTTTTAAATTAAATTATTCCTGGGCAGATGAAAGTTATTTTTGTCGAGCGAAATTTCTTCAGCGATAGCCTTCCGGAACGCAGCTTTCAATTTGATTGGATGAAGGGTCAGGTGACGTCATAACCTTCGGAGCTTTTTGTCATGTTCTAAGAATTTTTTTTCATTTTGTTGAAGTCCTGATTCCACGGGCAACAATTTTTTTATATTGTTTTGGATTAATGTACTCTGTACTGTTTTTCTACATGTTATTATCGCGGAAAAAATAAGCGGGAAAATCTATAATGTGTATCTTTTGTTTTGAAAACTTTTTCGTGTCATTGTGGGCGATTTTTTTTTATTTTGTTGAAGTCCTGATTCCACGGGCATCGCCGTGCGCGTACTGCTAGTAGGGTTATAAGAAATACGACTTTGTTGACGTCTCCTAAATTATCAAAATAGACTCGTCTAATATCCCGTTCTGGGATTTTTTCTATGGCGCCAGAAAACACTGAATTGTAGTTTTGAGTAGATAATTAAGATAATTTATTTTGCAATTAATTCAGTCTGTCATAAAAATTCTAGTAATAAATTTAATTCTGTTTCTGAATAACTTCGGATTTCTTATTGCATAAATGATATTTATATATACCGATAAAAGCAGAAATCTGTATAAATAAATTGCATTCGAAAAAAAAATATATAATAATTTCGCTTAGATCACCATTCCATATTCAGCGTTGCTTGTTTTTTCCTGTTCAGTTAAATCGAATCAGTTCTCTCTTTTCACGTAAGCATGTTGTGCATTTAATTTAATTGTTGTTGTTGGCTAATAAATTTATTTTTTTTTTGCTAGACTTGTAATCTCGATTCTAAACCAAAGCGCGCATCCGTGATGCTTGCTTCATAGCTGCCTTCTTTGAGATGGACGAATAATATTTTATCATTTTATTAAATGGAAAATTAGCCCTAAAAGTTTTATAAAGATACCATAACATCGAAAATAAGGACGGCAGTTTCTTGAATTTTTTTCCATTAACGGAAATTAAGAATATGAATCTCACAGAATTTCATAAAAGTTATTATATATATGTAATAATCTCACTTAATTTTATTTCATATTCTAATATTATATATTTTAAAGTCTTAATGTATTCTGAAATCACTTTTCTAAAACTCCAGTTTCGTTCTTTTCCCACGCTGGAGGTATATTAAATCTCTCGTTTTGGCATATTTATTAGTAAAAGAATATTTTAATCGCTTTCACGTGCAAACCGAAAATAATGACGCGTCTCCTTGGCGCTAGACTTTTTCCCCTAAAACTCTTACGTAATTTATTAAAAATCCCCAATATTCCCTTCACTTTGATAACGTGTCAATGTTATTCCCTTATTTGAGAGAATACAGGGATTTTGCTGTTCACTTTTACTTGTAACTTAACGGAGATGCACGTATACCCACCACTCTCCTATATTTTACTTAAATAGTTTGATAATAAAATAAGTAGTAGTTATTTGCTCGGCCTGTTTATTTCAATGTTTACAACCACGAAAATCATTTTTACTTTCTCGTATACGAAGTATACAAAGAGAAAGTATTGTAATCGTCAAAAAATTCGAACTCGAGATGTTGACGAATCTCCACGTTTTAGACCTTCCTGAGTCCGAAAAACACAATTTTGGAATTATGTCTGTCTGTGTGTCTGTCTGTGAACACGATAACTCGAAAACTATTAGAGCTACGGGGATGAAATTTGGTATGTGATCTTTAAACATAATTTGTAGGTTTCTATCAAATTTTGGACAAAATCCGTCAACGGGAAGTCTGTCTGTCTGCATGTTCAAGGTCATGCGAACGCTATAACTCAAAAACTTGAAAAGCCAGATGGATAAAATTTAATACTCAGTTTTATCGTCATGAATGTAGGTCCGTATAAAATTTTGGGCCAAATCCGTCAAAGGGTTGACTGTCTGTCGGTCTGTATAGTCGCATACTTGTAACAATTATATCTCCTAAACCCTTTGGCTTAGATAAATAAAAATTGTTATGGCGTTTGCTGATATTAATTATAGATCTGTGCTCAAATTTCGTTTCAATCCGTTGGAATAAAAGGTGTTCAAATTGCATATTTCGTTCAAATTGCATATTGCGACTCTGTTGGCGAGCGTTTGTTTATTTTACTCGAGTTAGAATAGTTGGCTTTTGACCTTAGCGGTCTACGAAATTGTAGCTTCGAAAGCGCTTCATTTCTTCCCATTTGGTTCTTTTTTCTCCCTTTTGGCGAATTCTGATCCTGCTCGGAATATTTTATTTCCGTTTTGTTGTTTCAACGTGTGCTGTGCAAAACTTGTTGCGTTCTCGGAATAAGCAGATTCGAAATTTTTATCCGAGCGAGTTTGCGGGGAACTGACTTAATTTCGCTTATTTTTCATCTCCACTGCGCTAGGGGTTTTAGCTTATTTTTTGTCCCTACATGTGTTAGGAGTATACGAGAAAGTTTAGGGGAGACCACTCCCGCTGGTTTATATATATTTTTTTATTGAGAACAGTTTGTTATTTTTTAACATCACTGTCTCTGCTATAACGCCAGGGACATTAAAAGCAAAAATTATAGATATCAATTCTCAGTTTGCTCCTTGCGAAGTGAGGATAAAATTTATTCAAGAATGAAAAGGCATATGACATGCTAAGCCAATTATAGTCCATGGAAAAAGGAATAGTCATTCCACCCCCCCCGTTCCCTACCACGGATCTGCTGAACTCGTCAGGAAAAACAGTTAATTTAAAAAAAAAAAAGAGTATTTCGACTTTCTCGTATACGAAGTATACAAAGAGAAAATATTGTAATCGTTAAAAAATTCGAACTCGAGATTTTGACGAATCTCCACGTTTTAGACCTCACCGAGTCCGAAAAACACAATTTTGGAATTATGTCTGTCTGTGAACACGATAACTCAAAAACTATTAGAGCTACGGGGATGAAATTTGGTATGTGGTCTTTAAACATAATTTGTAGGTTTCTATCAAATTTTGGACCAAATCCTTAAACGGGAAGTCGGTCTGTCTGTATGCCCGAAGTCATGCGAACACTATAACTCAAAAACTTGAATAGCTAGATGGATAAAATTTGGTACACAGTTTTATCGTCATGAATGTAGGCCCGTATAAAATTTTGGGCCAAATCCGTCAAAGGGTTGACTGTCTGTCGGCCTGTATAATTTACCATTGAAACCAATCGCTATCTCCACGCGCATGCGTACGGAAGCAATCGTCTGTGCTCGCGAAAGGAGCGAATTACGTCAGTTTGTCCTTGAGACGGCAAGAGTGAAAGCTAGCAGTGTGCGATAGATGCGTTTTAATCGGTACGCATCTCTCTGATTTTTCAATCACTATAATGAAAAACCTTCTGATAGTCATTGGATTCTGGATAACAGTAGGTTCGAATTTTTTTAGCCACGCGGGGGAAGGAGAAACGGCACCTTTTGGGGGAAGTATACGAGAAAGTTTAGGGGAGAACACTCCCGCTGGTTTTTTGAAAACCTTCCGTCGGGCGCATCTAATCTGTGAGATGAAGCAGCCATATTTTTTTGTTTCAAAGTGCGAGTTTTACCTCTACTGTCCTACCGCCAGGAGAAAAACCCTGAACAGGGTTGCCTTATGTAAACGAGTCGGAAGAAAGGAGGGAGACGGATATAAAATCAACCGCAACTTTTGACAAACTAATCGCTCTTAGTTAGACGATAATTCATTTTCGACCGAAGTACAAAGCAAAATAAGACTTCCGCCGATTCTATCTGCTCCAAACGAAATGAAGCCCTTTCCTCACCCCCAAAATGCAGTGGAATATCCCGTTTCCATAACGACTGCCACTGGGATGTCTAGTGTCTAGGGTTTTTCTCGTGACGGTCGTGTTTCAAAAAATGTCGAATTATTTCAGGGTATCAACGACAACAGTTATCATTGCTACGGAACCTTACGGGAAAACAAACGTCAACTCCCTCCTGGACATTTTGTCAGCTGAAATTGCAAGAAAATACAAAACAATTATTTAAAAACGCAAATCTAGCTTGTATGACCGAATAGTTCAGTTTGATAAGCTTTTCCTTAAGCCTAAGCAAAAATTTAACTTTTAATCTCACAGATGAGTTGCACCCTATCATGTTAGCATTTGTATTGCGCCCTATCGAAGGTTATTTAGGGAGAAATGTTCCAGTTAATATCTCAAAAAATATTTAAAACTATAGCGAAACTAGGATGTCCGATGCAAGAATTTTAGTTTTAATTCTTAAAATCTTTAGGGAAAATGACTACGTCGCCGCTCAGCAAACAACACCACCGATCTTCAATATCTCAAAGAAGAAAAAAAACTGACTTTTTCCCACCCAATAACGAATATTTCTGAATTTCAACATTTGGTAAGAACATGAGACCAGATGTGATGAAAAAATTGAGAAATATTCGTTATTGGGTGCGAAAAAGTCAGTTTCTTCTTCCTCTTTAAAATATTGAGATAGGTGGTATTAGTTGTTAACCGACGATATTTTAAAAATGTTCCAAAATTCAGTAAATTATCTTACGACGTTTAACCCCTTCGGGACGTACGCCCGCTGAAGGAAGCGGGCAAGCGCCGACGGTGCCCACCGGCCGAAGCATTTTCTCCCGCTAAGCCTAACACGCATTAAATTTCGTAAAAAAAAGCGCGTTATATAATAATTCATAAAAAGTGCCCTTTACATAGAAATGAAACCATTTTTAAATATGTGGTAAAAGATATCATATTCTATTCATAATAAAAAAAGTTTAATTAAAATACTTGATTTTTAATACAGTGAAACCTCTTCGAACGGTCTACATAGCAGCCACCCCTCTTAACGGCCAATTTTTCGTGGCACGGATTTTTCGCCCCATAGACCTAATGTTAAAATAACCCCTAGAAATGGCCACCCAACCCCTCTGAACGGCCGCCGGGTGGGTTCGCCTTCGCCCATCTCATTTAACAAAAGCATCGGTGAGAGATTTACTTTTTAAACTGAAAAACGAACTTGAAAATTATTTAAATAAAATAAAAATTTTAATATACCACGTTTCTAAAACGGACTAAAAAGTAAAATATAATTTCTTCTAGCCCCATACAGATTTATAACCCCATACAGATTTAAAACGAAAAACGTGGGGCGCGTGCAATAAATAATTGATGCATAAGTAGTTTATTTCAGTCACTAACAATTTTTTTGCAATGGAAATTATATGAACTGTTGTGTGAGTTTTCTCAACGACAGCTACTCCCTACACTCCTTACTTCATTGCAAAATTTGTACCGAACAGACAGACAGACAGACAAGAAAGAGAGTTAATAAAAACGTGGTAAAATGGTTTTTTTCCGATAAGGGCAAAAACTTAAAACAGTCACAAATTGTATCCTTTTTTTCAAAAAATGTAAAAAATTATTAAATAAAGTACTATTTTCTCTTTAGATAAGTCTCAAACTTCATTTTAAATAAGAAATATGTGTCAGACTTGTTTATATTATGTATTACAGTGAAACCTCTCTGAGCGGCCACCCCTCCGTTCCGAGAAAAATTGGCCGCTCTAAAGGGTTTTCGTTACAATTACAAGATAATTGCTATAATACATAAAATAAACAAGTCTGACACATATTTCTTATTTAAAATGAAGTTTGAGACTTATCTACAGAGAAAATAGTACTTTATTTAATAATTTTTTACATTTTTTGAAAAAAAGGATACAATTTGTGACTGTTTAAAAGTTTTTACCCTTCTCGGAAAAAAAACCCCCATTTTTTCCAAGTTCGTTTTTCAGTTTAAAAAGTAAATCTCTAACCAATGCGTTTGTTAAATGGGATGGGCGAACCCACCCGGCGGCCGTTCAGAGGGGTTGGGTGGCCGTTACTAGGGGTTATTTTAACATTAGGTCTATGGGCCGAAAAATCCGTGCCACGAAAAATTGGCCGTTAAGAGGGGTGGCCGCTATGCAGGGGTGGCCGTTCGAAGAGGTTTCACTGTATAACAATTATCTCGCAATTGTAATGAAAACCCTTCAGAGCGGCCAATTTTTCTCGGAACGGAGGGGTGGCCGTTCAGAGAGGTTTCACTGTAATAAAAAATAAAAATATAGTGTATTTTACTGTAATTGAAAGTACCTAAATTAAAATTAGAATATTGATGCAAAATATGAAAACATAGGAAAAATAAATATTTACATTTAGTATTATAAAATACTTCAAGAAAATTTTAATAATCAACACTTCAATGCCTTATAAAAATCTTCTATTTTAGTACTCCACTGATATGAAGGAATTGGAACCGATATGTTAGTACTATCCTCTTCTAATTGAAAATCTGAATATTGAGAACTATCTGAAGAACTCTATTAATTTATTGTTTTGTAATAAAAATCGAAAAAATCCATAGAAGGGTCAGTTAAAAATTTGCATATTCCCTCCTCGGAAAAATAGCGCGTTCTTTTACCCAAAACTGCAGAAATAAAACAGAGAGGCGTAAAACTGATGACAGAATATCTTCCATAAAATACCAACCCAAGCGAGACGAGAAATTATAAAGAGTTAAAGAGCTCTTGAACATATGCTTCTCTTCGCACTTGCTGACATGCGTTTCTGTTTATACTCCCGAAAATCCAATAATTCTAATCCAATGATTCACCAACACGTGATCGACTACAATCTGACCTCGGAGAAAGAAATATTAATGTACCGGACCAATCTTTTGAAAGAACCAGCGGGTGTAATCTCCCCGAAACTTTCTCGCATACGACCAGTAATGTGGGGTGGGTAAACACACAGTTGGTAGGTAAATATTTTTGGGGCATTTACCAAAGGCCAGGTTATTTTCAGAAAAAAAATTATGAATGGTGATTTTCAATGAAACATATAAAATTTATGAATTCCCAGAAACTTAATATTTTCCAAAAAAATTGCGTATTTTCGCAATTGTTACGCGCGCTGAGCTACCGCAACTTTATTTAATGTTTTTGAGTACGACACATAATTCCAAAATTGTGTTTTTCAGAATCAGGCAGGTCTAAAACGTGGAGAGTCGTCAAAATCTCGAGTTCGAATTTTTTGACGATTACGATACTTTCTCTTAGTATACTTCGTATACGAGAAAGTAAAAGTGGAATAGTAACGCCATCTGATAGAAAACATTTTGTTCCAAAAGCCCAACGCATATATGCGGCACTCGGCCCACAGAGTCAATTTCGCCGTCGGATGCGGTGCTAGGCCCTGAGGAGAATCTAGAGCAAACGCACATATGCGGAGCTCGTCCCGAAGGGGTTAAATCAGATTTCATGAGAACAACGATTGTTTGTTCTTCTATCAACATTGATTTGATTTCTTTCTACAATTATTAGAATTAAATACGGGCGAACCCCCCCCCCAGACAACAAAACATATTAAATAAAAATTTTCTTCAATAAACTTGAAACTTTGGGTTTCATGGCGCGTACAACGTCTTAACAACCAATTTGTTCTTGTTTAAAATCGAATTTTTTTAAAGTTAATTAAAATCTAACTTACGATAGACTCTGAAAATATTGCATTGTCTGCAAGGACACAAAATTTCAGTACACAAGCATATCAGGAAATGAGCAAAAGTTTTGCATACAAAATTCCATTTTCACAAACATGAAAGAAGTATAATTAAAGTATGTAAAAATAAGAAAATAAAAGAAAACTTAGACTCAGAATTATCTAAAGATAATTCTAAGACTATGTAAAGAAAGGATAATCTATAATCCTTAATTCTTGTTTTCATAGAATGTTAGCAACTTATTTTTGATGCAATGCAGTTTCAGATAATAGGTACTGATTAACAATAATATATAAGTTTTTTAAATTGAGCTTAATATATGAAATTTTCAGTAAAACATGTGTTACATACCTTAATATAAAAACTATCAATAAAAGCCATTGTGTTGACTATTAGTTGAGCAGACTTATGCAAAAATTCGATTAGAAATAATGGATTCCGGAGAACCCGCCTCCCAAAAAGGGGCCACCTCCATTCTTGACGGGTACAGAGTCTAACGTGCCGAGGAAATATCTGATTCATTTCAGCAGCGAGGAGAGGCAGGGAGGGGGTTGAAAAAAATAATGAAATATTCAAATGTGCCCGATTTATATGTCCACATGACTCACCAAAAGTATATCCGAGATTTAAAAAAAATATGCAGCCGTGATGACTCATATGTGAAACCGGTTAGAAAATAAAAACTAATCCCATGTGTAATGAATCAAAAATGCGTGTTTTCTTTTTTAAATACGCTATTGATTCCAAACACCAAAAGATATTGAAAAAAAATCCAAATAAATTTATTTCTTAAATAACAAGAAAAAATCACGCACTTCCCCGAAAAATGTAATGACCTTAGACTTTGAGCCGAAAAAAAGTATTTTCAATAGATATTTCTTCAACCTTCAATTCCGAATCTCCTCTCTCGGCTTCAAAAAGTTATTTATGGCCTTCAATTAAAATGTCTGTTTTATTTCACCAACCTACTGTCTGAGGCCTGTATCTCCACTAATAACTAGTAATTCTGTGAGCACTAGAACTCGCGTCCATAAAGGAGCAAAAAAGATCTGCTCTCCATCGCAGTCTTTTAAAGGTTTAACCATTTGATTTTTTACAAAGAGAATTATTTACCTCAAGTTATTCTGTGAAAAGTAGATCTCGCTCCACCCCACAAAAAAAAAAAAAAAAAGACTAAGATCTTTTCTTCATCGCAGTGCAATGTTGTCATTCGTTTTGAAGACAAAAATGTTTCCAGACATAATAGTCCAGTCATTAGGTAGTTTTTAAAAACAAATTCTGGTGGAGTCGTAATTTTTTGCTCCTATATGTTTTTTGGGGTGCTGATTACGAATCCGAGGTTTCCCACCAAAAATTTTTGTTGGAATTTTAATTACAGCCAAAAAACATGAAAAAAATGGACTTTCCTCCAGTTTTTTGCTTATAACTCAAAAACTATCAACTTTTTTATAGCATCATCAGATATCAAAATAATCAGCACAAAATGTCCTACAATTTATGTCTATACTATTTTTTCGTTACGCGTACCATTTAGGCGCCATAACTGTTTGAAGTCTGGCTAAAGTTTGACTTGCCTGCTAGCACGGCTTGAAAAATAACAAATCCTCCTATCTGTATGCACTAAAATTTACTATCTTACTATTAATATACTTTACTTATTTAATACACTTTTTCTTCCATAATGTTCCTTTTTCAAATAAATTTTTTATTTGTTATATTAGACATGAAGGTAATTTAGTCCCGAGCAACGCCGGACATAAGTGCTAGTTATGAATAAAATTCCTTGATTAGCTCTAAAAGGCTGAGGTTGATGGAAACTTAGATTCACTTTCACAATAAATGCTATTTTACAAACAACTAAACGTACTTAGTGTGGTTTTTAATTAAACTTTATTAATTTCTGTTAATTAATTTGAATTACTTGGTATATAGTAACCAAGAAAAAAAATGACATGAAAAAAAGTAGCATTCTAAACTTTAAAAGTCATAATATAACTTAATAATAATACAACTACAGTCATAAATATGATCTTAGCATCTGCATATGTTACACAGTCTCTTCACTTTATCTTGGTCGCTTTGAAGCTTATGGTTCAATATTTTTTGAACGATCACCTGTGTCTTCCTCCACATGCAAAGATAAAGACGCGTCAACTGAATCATCGGGCAGTATTGGTTCACCATCATCATCCTCATCACTATTAATTACTTGAATCCCTCTGTTAGTGCAGTTGCCCCAACAATGAGGATACAACATTAAACAAAACAGTCTGACCTTCCTACAGCTGCAATTTCCTGTGCACCTCTTCTTACACTTGGAGGATATCTTGCGTACAGGATAGAGTCAGGTGCGGGGGAGAGACTTCAGAGTTTTGACAGGTTGGAGCTCACTGTTTATTCTTTCCCAACACCAGTCTCCAGGTCTCTTTTTATTGTCAAGCCAGTGCTAGATCTGATAGTAAATTTTTAGGGAACGTTGGTGGGCAGCTGCGAAGCGAAGCCATGTTGCTACTCTTGTTAAATGAAGATTTCATGTAACATTTGTAACAAAGATTATTCAAGGATGGAGTATCCAAGGTAGTTATTGGGTAGCCATACAATGCCACAAAAAAGCGGTTCCCTACATCCACAACAGCTTCAGGGGTCATATCCGGGTTCTTAAAAATTTCACGTACTTTGAGGAGATCATTATTGTTTTTCAAAGTCTGCACAAACTTCAATTTAACATAATTAAAAAGAACTGATGTGGTGTCACATCCGCTCATGGCATGTATGAATAAAATATTGTCGGCGATTGTTTTTTCTAAAACTGTATGAGGAGAAAACATCTTTTCAGCGATTTTCCTTTTCCTAGTTTTAGAAAATATACATTGTCAAAGGTACAAATGCTAATTAAGATGACAAAAAGTTCGATATCTTCACCTATGATAACCACAGATGTATTGAGGCCAAAGCTATAGCTTTCACAATTAAACAATCAGCATCTTCGTCTGCTTTCTTG
>BGPR01050935.1:0-10938 GCA_013235015.1 Araneus ventricosus
TCATTGCTTCGTTCGGTTACGACCATTGCTCACTATGAGAACACTAAAAACTACACTGTAAAACTACGACAATGCTATAAACACTAAAAAACTATAAAGACTACGATGAAACACTAAGTTCATCAAAACTACGATAAAACTGCTTTAGCAAACACCATTAATAACAACTGGTATAGAATAACCTATAAAACGTATAAAACTACTATAAAACTACGATAACCACTATAAAGGACTAAAAAACTGCACTATAAAGACTACGATAAACACTATAAAACGCTAAAAAACTACACTATAAAACTAATTTTAGACGATGTCGGATAATAGAAACTGACGGTTAACGAGTGACAATTAATCGAAATTCTATTCTACTAAAATTCACCCTCCTAACTCATTGCTTATTTAGTTATCGCGTTCACATAAGCACAAATAGATAGACCACCGCAGCTTTATTTACTAATTAAATAAAAAAAATAAATTTTCTATTTTAATTTTATATAAAAAATTTTAGACGGATTCGGTTCAAAATCTGATGTATATTTATAATTTTAGTGAAAATCAGTGGGCCAAATTGAATCTACCGTTCTCAACGTGGTTTGGAGTCATCCTGTTTACGTGGACAGATAGAATTTTGATACAGATATACAACTTTTATGTGACGACGACATACCAAATTTCATTCTTCTAGGTCTTTCCGATTTCGAATTATTACGCTCACAGAGAGATTTTATTCCAAAAAAATGTTTTTTTCGGATATACAAGGAAGACTAAAACGTGGCGGTCCATCTAAATATAGAAATCGAATTATTTAATGTTATGCAATTACAAGTATAATAACCCAGATCTGCCTCTCACTGATCCGGTAACGCTCTGACATCACCAACAATAAAACTCACGCTATAACACTTCGAGACGTTAAACAGTATTATTTCATTGTTAGAGCACCTAAAATTGAGTAATTTTAAATTTGAAAAAGTAATTGTCGTTCTAATTTCAAATTTAATAGATATAAAGTAGTGAAATACAATTTGCTATCGATCGATATAAAATTTATCTCGCTATGATCAATAGTTCCAGAGTAATTTTAAATTATATTAATCCTATATTTCAAATTAATTTCTGTTTTTTAATAGTAAGTAGTAAATCACGTCAGTGGTGTATCATGCGCGTGATATAGTTTCGACACCACGATGCATCTGATTAGTTATTGCAACCGTGATGATATAATTTGATAATATTTTTGGTCATCGTTCGACAAGCAGAAAAGTGCTTTGTTTTGATTCGAGTTTCGAAAAAGAATTCCTTTGAAATTTTAATTTTTGACTAACGTTTGACAAGCTGAGAATTTCATGGTTATTGAATTATAATAAAATTGTTAAACAACGAAAAATACTTCACCAAGAGGTTTTTTGAATTAAGAAATATGTCAATAATATGTAAATAAAAAAATATTTCCTCTCATAAAACATATGCTTATTTAATTTGTTTTCAATCAATGTCAAACATTTCTCTCGCATATATATCTATTTAAACACGTCAAATTTGACGGGAAATCTCTCGAATGAAGACCCAATTTACACCCGTCATACCACGACGGGTCATTTTCTAATAAGCAATAAAACTTGAAAATTTCATACGTAACATGGCAATGCTCTAAAAAAGCAGATTTCATCTCTACAAAAAGGGGAAGAAATTGCAGTGAAAATATCGAAAATCCAACTTACCCCATTTGAAATATGTTGCTTCTAGTCCAGATGCGTAATTGGAGCAAAATTATTTTGTGCCCTTATTAAAATATTGGTTGCAATGAGATGTTCACGATAAAATCGCACGGAAATTTAATAGAAGAGTTTTCAAATCAAAAATAGACGCGTACAGCTAAAAAACTTCCAATGCACAAGTGCAAATGAAAAATTCTAGTGAAAATATCAAGACGTAAGGACAAAAATTAATTTCATCTGAAATAAATCAAATTCATCCCATTTTTATAATGGGTTCTTAATCGAAAGCAATGGCGGAAGTCATCGCTGTCGTGGAAGTATTATTATCTCCGTGGAGATAGGAATTCAAATCCCAGTGAGTCTTCAGAAAATCCGAGGCGAAATGTGCAACTATGACACATTCCAAATTTCCAGTCCACTATCTAAGCCATCTTTACAAATCCGAACTCTTAAAAAGGAATCGAATTTCTCTCGTTTGTTTCACATGTAAGGCGCCATTTTTATTTATAAAGCTTATTTTCGTAATAACAGAGTTGTGGCAACAGTATGACATTATTATGCCATCTTAATTGTAAACATCGACTATTCGCTTGTATGGCTATATATTGCTGTTCGCATTCTCGGTAAACATATATCTACTAGCTGCATGGCCCGGCGTTGCACGGGCTATCTCGAATAATGCGCCATTCCCTGGCGGAGAGAAGAAGTGAGGGCACTTGACCAGCGTTGCTGGGGGTCCATATTTTTACTTTCTCGTATACGAAGTATACAAAGAGAAAGTATTGTAATCGTCAAAAAATTCGAACTCGAGATTTTGACGAATCTCTCTTTTTACTTTCTTGTATACGAAGTATACAAAGAGAAAGTATTGTAATCGTCAAAAAATTCGAACTCGAGATTTTGACGAATCTCCACGTTTGAGATCTCCCTGAGTCCGAAAAACACAATTTTGGAATTATGTCTGTGTGTATGTCTGTGTGTGTGTGTGTCTGTGAACACGATAACTCGAAAAACTATTAGAGATAAAGGGATGAAATTTGGTATGTGAACTTGAAATATAGTTGCAGGTTTCTATCAAATTTTAGAAAAATCCGTCAGCAGGAAATCCGTCTGTCTGTATGTCCGCGGTCATGCGAACGCTATAATTCAAAAACATGAATAGCTAGATGGACAAAATTTCGTACACAGTTTTATCGTCATGAATGTAGGTCCGTATAAAATTTTGGGCAAAATCCGTCAAAAGGTTGACTGTCTGTCGGTCTGTATAAGCGCATCTCCAACGAGTTCGGTATCTCCACGCGCATGCGTATTGAACGCAATCATCTGTGCACGATATTTATTGACTCCTGCTTGGCGCTTTTTTTTCATCCGATTCTCCATGCGCATGCGTACTTGGTAGCAATCTGTGCCAAGGATTGTCCTTGTGCCAAGAAGGAGTAGAAATAGGTATTCATTTAATCGGAACGCATCTTTTCGAATTTAATTTTTTACCTAAATATTTTCTGATAGTCATTGGATCCTGGGTTACAATAGGTTCGAATTTTTTTATCCACGCGGGGGGAGCGGAAACAGCACCTTTTTCGAGAAGTATACGAGAAAGTTTAGGGGAGTCCACTCCCGCTGGTTTCATATGCCCGCATCCAGTTTATAAAACGCATGAAGCAAGATGCACTACATATATTTTTAGTAAAACCCCTATTTGAACGATTTTGATTTCTGTGTTTCTTTGAATCAGTTACCAGAACCAGCACACAACGCCATCCATGTAGCATTGTTGAGGGTTCCATATTGCATTGTTGGAGTTTTCAACAATGAAAGAGAAACATGCAATTAAATATTTGTTTAAACAATGAAATCGGTTTGAATTGCGCTGTAACAGTGAAAATTATTGTTGTAAATTAGTTTTTAATTAATATCCTTTTTACTAACTAAAATTTCGAAATTTAAATGGCCGAAATTGATTCCTTGAATTATTCCCCATCTTTTGGTACTTTCCGCGCGCTCCATCCATCCGAACAAAATTATTTCGAAAATATTCAAATATTTTCGAACAGAGGAAGTGATTGACTTTAGTTACTAATATAATAGCCCAGATCTGTCTCTCACTGATCCGGTAACGCTCTGCCGTCACCAACAATAAAATTCACTATTTTTTCTCTAATATCGCACTTACACTTATAAATGCATACCATCCATCCGAACAAAATTATTTCGAAAATATTCAAATATTTTCGAACAGAGGAAGTGATTGACTTTAGCTACTAATATAATAGCCCAGATCTGTCTCTCGGCAACGCTCTGACGTCACCAACAATAGAATTCGCGGCATAGCACTGCGAGACGTTAAACAGCATTATTTCATTGTTAGAGCACCTAAATTTCGGTAATTTTAAATTTAAAAGAGTAATTGTCGTTCTAATTTCAACTTTAATAGCTCTAAAATAGTGAAATAAAATTTGCTAGCCATTGATATAACATGTATCTCGATATGAACAATAGTTCCCGAGAAATTTTAAATTATATTAATCCTACATTTCAAATTAATTCCCGTTTTTTAATAGAAAGTAGTAAATCACGTCGGTGGTATGTCATGCGCGTGATAGAGTTTGAACGCCACGATGCATTTGAATATTTATTGCAATCGTGATGTTGTAATTTGATAATATTTTTTGGCAACGTTTGACAAGCAGAGAAGTGCTTTGTTTTGAATACTAGATTTTCTATCTATGTAGATTATATCTATTAGATTTTCTAGATTTTTTAGACCAAGAGGTTTTTGAATAAAGAAATGTGTAAATAAAAAAATATATTGTTTATTTTATTTGTTTTCAATCACTGTTAAACAATTCTCTCGCATATATATCTATTTAAACACGTCAAATTTGACGGGAAATCTCTGGAATAAAGAGGCAATTTGCACCCGTCATACCATGACGGGTGATTTTCTAGTTGTTAAATAGAAGTCATCACTTTTTCTGGAAAATTAATTCTATTCACAAAGTTTGGATTTTTTTCTTTGGCATTTCGATTTTTTAATGGGAGGCGTTGCCGTTTCCTGAATGAATACACTCTTTCATTTATTTATGAATGATTTTGATATTCTTTAAATATCATAATATTTTTTTCATTTTCATTTCACGTCATTTTGTGGGCCGCCGTGGCTTGGTGGTAAGGTCTCTGCTTCGAGGAAAAAGGGTTCCAGGTTCGAAACCCTATTCCACTGAAGATTCACCATGTATGGCGCCCGCTTCCAGCCAAATCATATGTGGTGGCCAAACCATCCACTGCTGGTGTGGCGCGAAAGCTTGGAAAGGGGGAACCAATTCAGGTGCTATCCTCGTCATGTGACGGAGGGCCAAAATTGCGAGACCCGTTCGAAATAGCTCTCGTGTTGCTTCAGAAAGGGGCGTTAATACAAATAAATGTGTTAATTCAAGACTCTTTAAAGAAAGTACCGAAAAAAGGACCTGAGAAATTATCTTTTAATTGAGATGTGTATTCGGGTCTGCGGTTTTCAAGAATATTTGCCACCAAGATAGCCGCATTCAAATTCTTTTAGCGTTAAGATTATATTGCTTCCAATAATATCAAGCTATTTCATGAAAAAGAATTTGGAAAAACATAATATTCGACATACCTTCTTTTATTATAGCGTTCAAAGTAATTAAAAGAAGAATTTGCTATAATATCGCATGCGGCATTTAGATTTGTAGAGTTTTTGTCCCAGGACGTAAAGTTTATTACTTGACGACGCAGTGTGAAAGTACAAGCAGTGGTATAATAAAACTGGAAGACGTGTGTGTTATGATCTAAATTTCAAGTTGCAATCCAACAAATTTTAAAAATTCGAAAAATGGATATAAGATATCAATCAAGGCGGGAAATATTAAGAATATTAACTGTGGCATTAAAATCCAGGCGGAAAGTACCAAAAGATGGAGAATAATCCAAGGAATCCATTTCGACCTTTTAAATTCCGAAATTTTAATTAGTAAAAAAGATATTAATTAAAAACTAATTTGCAACAATACTTTTCATTGTTGCAGCGCAATTCAAACCGTTTTCATTGTTTGAACAAATATTTAATTGCGTGTTTCTGTTTCATTGTTGAAAACAGCAACAATGCAATATGAATTCCTCAACTATGCGATGTAGACGGTGTTGTGTGCATGGAATGTTTGAAGCACTCTCTCCTTTTTATTTAGGAGAGAATGTTGGGCATGTGTCACGTGACCTCACTTCTTCTCTCCGCCAGGAAATAACGAATTATTCGAGATAGCCCGTGCAACGCCGGGCCATGCAGCTAGTTTTATTAGAACATGTGAATTTTATATTGTCCCTCCTATTTAAAAGTTTAACTCAGTATTACTGATATAATAGCCCAGATCTCTTGGTAACGCTCTGACGTCACCAACAATAAATCTCGCGGCATAGCACTGCGAGACGTTAAACAGCATTATTTCATTGTTAGAGAACCTAAATCTCGGTAATTTTAAATTTAAAAGAGTAATTGTCGTTCTAATTTCAAATTGAATAGTTCTAAAACAGTAAAATAAAATTTTCTATCGATTGATATAAAATTTATCTCGCTATGCTCAATAGTTTCCGAGAAATTTAAAATTATATTAATCATATATTTCAAATTAGTTTCCGTTTTCTAATAGAAGGTAGTAAATTACGTCAGTGGTATATCATGCGCGTGAAATAGTTTGGACGCCACGATGCATCTGATTATTTATTGCAATCGTGATGATATAATTTGACAATATTTTTTGCCAATGTCTGACAAGCAGTTTATAATTTATATGAGCCATCGCTACGTCCATTGGGATCCAATAAGAATTTATTAACTCGATGTGACTATCGAAGATATTTAAGAATTACTGGTGGAAACAGAAACTGACACATATTTGGTGGACATGACACTTGGAATATACAAATATCATTCGAAGGATGGTAGAACATATGAATGCGAAGAATTTGGAATTTTACTCTAAAAAGAGTAGAGAAATACTTTTTCTTATTGAAACGTTGTAGCAATATTTCTTAAACTATGATTCTTATTCTGCAAGTAAGACCAAAGACAGAAGTGTTTATCATATTATAAAGAAATCGGAAAAAATTTTCAACTTAAAGCAGGCAATCTAAAATAGCTATTTTCTTTTAAAAAGAAAATGTAAAGAAGAGAAGCCAAGATCACGGTTCCTTCCTCTCCATTTCCTATCTAGATATTCAGGTCTAGATTAACATACATATCTAGTTAACATGGATTTGAATAGCACGACATTGTTCAGGAACCTATCAGCGTGCTATACGGGGTTTATTGCAAAAAATTGTAAATATTCACATTTTGATTGAAAATTCTTAATTAATATACAAATGAAACTTGTTAGTGAATGCATGAGCTTCCCACTTCATGACAATCTTATGTTAAAACCTTATTAAATTTTTGTAAAGGTTGTGATATTCGTAACGAATAAAAAAAAATATATTTGTAGAATTATTAAAATATGTAAAGAAACGAAATTAATTAGATAAAAAAATCGTTTGGTCATAAAAGAAATTAATTTTGAAATATCGTTTGGCTGAAAAAGAAATTAATTTTAAAATATCGTTTGGCTGAAAAAGAAATTAATTAAAAATATCGTTTGGCATAATTCTATTCTAAAGATTATGAAAATAGTATGGCAACGATATATTTGTCTTTTGCTAACGTAGCCTAGGAAAGGAAAAGAATAATGAATTGAACATGGAATTCCATGTCAGTGAATGATGTAACGTTTGTGATGTAAGTGCATGCGTTTGTTTACATGTTCGTGCTAATTTTTGATAAAGAAAGCCCCACGATTTTTCATATTATGCTGAAATACATCACAAAGTATATAAGAGGTAAAGATACAAAAGGCATATTAAAAATAATGAAGATTCCAGCAATGAAAATGCAAAATTCTGATTATAACAATCAAGATTCCTTCTGACCTGAAAAATAAGTTGTTGTCTAATAAACACTGATACGTTAATCCTTTGCGGTGCAAGGAATTAAGTATTTTAAAATATGATGGAAAAACATCATGAATGGGTTTAGTTTATTGTCTAGACATAGAATCTACAAAAAAAAAAAAAAATACTTTATTTCGAGGTGGGTCGCCCACACTCGTATGAGAACCCCCCTTAGATACAGCCACCTTGATACACTCAAAAAATATTGTTGAATCTTACAGAAAATCATAAACTAAAACTTCAAGAATATTGGAGGACAATTTTCGAGTTAATTTGCTAAAATTGTAAACGTAAAGAACTGAAAAAAATTCTGATCTCCGAGTTAAGTAATTTTCCCAAACTTTATCTCTAATAATTCCTATTCCGAAATGAAATTTCATAAGGCTGCTATATACATTCTAAAATGAGTACTATTAGCCCTATCCTAAGCCTATTATTTCACATTTATAGTTTAATTTAACGGTTGGGAAGCGAGTGAAATTAGGCGTGATTCTAAAATAAAACGTTGCTTTATGACAGTTGCTTTATTTAAAAATTGCATAGCGTTTCAGTGGCGTAGCCGCAACTTTTGCCGCAAGGGGCGAACTTTCAGTGTGCCTTCCTTCCTTTACAACTTACATAAACTTCAAAATAATAATTAAAAAATTCAGGGAAAAAATTGATTTAAAAAAACAATTCGTCGTTTGACGCCCTTGATACATTGTGAAATCGTGCTTCCACCATCAGATTTCCTTTCACATACCACCAATTTACCGAAAAAAGGCGGAACATATGAATGGACTACAATAGATATATTTTTTAAGTACGCAATTATTGAAATAGTGCCGATGGTGTTCTTAGTTATAATTTTTTAAGTACTCAATTATTGAAGTAGTGCCGATGGTGTTCTTAGTTATAATTTTTTAGAATTTTACAATTGATAGTGCAGATGTTGTTCTAGTTATAATTTTTTTAAGTATACAATTATTGAAGCAATGCGGATGGTGTTTCTTAGTTATAATTTTTTTAACACAATTATTGAAGTAGTCCGATGGTGTTCTTAGATATAAATTTTAAATACACAATTATTGAAACAATGCAGATGGTGTTCTTAGTTATAATTTTTAAATTACACAATTATTGAAGTAGTGCCGATGGTGTTCTTAGTTATAAATTTTTTAAGATAACAATTATTGAAGTAGGTGCCGATGGTGTTCTAGTTTAATAATTTTTTTAAGTACACAATTATTGAAGTAGTGCCGATGGTGTTCTTATTTATAATTTTTTAAAATTTTATTACACAAGAGTAGATTGAAATAGACATTTCTTATTTATAATTTTTTAAGTACACAATTACTGAAGTAGTGCAAATGGTGTTCTTATTTATAAATTTTTAAGTACACAATTACTGAAGTAGTGCAGATGGTGTTCTTATTTATAATTTTTTAAGTACACAATTACTGAAGTAATGCCGAAGGTGTTCTTAGTTATAATTTTTTAAGAACACAGTTATTGAAGTAGTGCCGATGGTGTACTTAGTTATTCTTCTTTAAGTACATAATTACTGAAGTAGTGCCGAAGGTGTTCTTAGTTATATTTTTTTCCCTTTCATGTCTGATTTTGCGGGCCCCTATCGAAGTGCTACCCGGGGTGGACAGCCCCCACGCCCCTTATAGCTATGCCACTGTAGCGTTTAACCCCTTGCGGCGCAATGTGCCAGCTGATGGCACACCTAATTTCACTCGCTTCTCAACCGTTAAATTCAACTATAAATGGAAAATAATAAGTTTAGGATAGGGCTAATAGTACTCCTTTTAGAATGTATATAGCAGCCCTATGAAATTTCGTTTCGGAATAGGAATGATTAGAGATAAAGTTTGGGAAAATTCCTCAACTCGGAGATAAGAAATTTTTTCAGTTCTGGACGTTTACAATTTTAGCAAATTAACTCGAAAATTTTCCTCCAATATTCTTGAAGTTTTAATTTATGATTTTTTGTAAGATTCAACAATTTGAGTGTATCAAGGTGGCTGTATCTAAGGGGGTTCTCATATGAAGGGGGTGACCCCAAAGGGGGATGACCCCCCTCCTCCTCTGAAGGAAGTTTTTTCAAGTTTTTTTTTGTAGATTCTATGTCTAGACAATAAACTAAACCTATTCATGATGTTTATTTTATCATATTTCAAAAAATTTATGCCTTGCGCCGCAAAGGATTGAAAACGAATCGGGATGTGCTAGTTAAGCATATCGTAAAACATACTCTAATTTGAATGGAGGAGATTGTATTATACTGCGAAAGGGAAATTATAACAAATGTGCAAAACAATATGTTTCAATTTTCCCAGCATTAGTAATACAAAAATGCATCCTTCGTCAAGTAATCAACAGCACAATTTATAATTATTTAATTTCATAGTAGTTCTAGTAATTTATTATTATTATTATTATTTATTTAATTTTATTAGCTGTAAAGATTGCAAAGCCGATTAGCGTTAGATCTTAATTAATGCGTTGCTAATCAAAAAAAGTTTACTAAATATTAATCGTTCCATAATGAATGTTTTTCATTTTTTAGCTTTATTCATTTTCCAACCATTACTGATCATTTCCCGCTTATTCTCGTACGGCCTATATCGTACCTCAGGATGCGTTCGTACCACTTGCTCGGAACCATTGATCTAAGACAGAAAGCAGTTACTCATCGGAATCAATCAACTCATTCTTTCACAACTGTTTCATTTTTGTTTTCTTCGCCAATGACAAAATAGCGCTAGATGAGACATTTGGCGCTATAATTGGCGAAGAACGTGGGAAAGGCGGAAGTGAGAGCAAAAAAACCGATCGACCTAATTACAGATAAAGGGAAATCCATCAAAGGAGGCCAAGCAACACCTTTCTGCCCTTTTTTTGTTCAGTTAATTCTAAACTCATAGCATTTCAGCTTCTTCACAACTGAGTTAATGGAAACACAAACAAAGAAATTAAACAGTCTCGAACTTGATTCTATGTAATCTTTCTCGAATTTATGAGCAAAGAGAAGGAGTTTTAGTTCCTTATAAAGCAGAATGCTTTTTTCTTATTTCGAATCTACTATATTGCAACTATGTAAAACAATAGAATGATTCAGCTTCTTTTTGGAATTATTATCTTTGTTCCATTATTGGTTGATGCCAATAATTATTACATAATTTCACGTGAGAATTCTCAGAATTTCGTAACGTTTTTGTAATGGAATTGCGGG
>BGPR01050936.1:0-10938 GCA_013235015.1 Araneus ventricosus
AGATTTTGATTTGAATTCTTCTCTACTATCTTGAGAAGCCGCTATAGTCTAGTGCTAAGGTCTCGGCTTTGCTATTGTCTTCTCTCTTAGATTTTGAATTCTTCTCTACTATCTTGAGAAGCTGCGATGGCCTAGTGCTAAGGTCTGGGCTTTGGGGTCGGAGGGTTCCAGCTTCGAAACCCGATTCCTCTGAAGATCCGTCTTATATGTGAGCCTGGTGCACGATAAATCTGACGTAGTGGATCAAACATCCTCCCGCTGGTGTGGTGCTGAAGTTTGGAGAAGGATCGGCCAGCTCGGAGGTCGTCAGGTGGCCTCAGTTCGAAACTACGAAGTCTTCCCAAAATAGTCTTCGTGTTGCTTCAAAACAGGACGTAAATATAACTAAAATAAACTAGTTTCTTAATTTTTCTCTTATTGGATATTGACGAATCTTTTGGAATTCCTATGATAGTTTCAGTCCGAATATTTTTTACCGATATTGCTTTTTTCTGAATTCTGGCCATCTATTAATAGTAGGCTTAGCCTAATGTTTTGCTCTTCCAGCATGAAAAAAAAGAGGATTCTAGTTGCAAACCAGAGCTGTATGATTAGCATCGCAGTGCATATTGTACAATTCAATTTAGATAGTTTGTAATTCCCTGGTAGAATACTTATTCCCTATACAAATTTATATTATTACGAGGTTATAAAGTTTTTTCCCTGACATGCTAATCTTGGCGACAAAAAGAATCTTCTAGAAAAATCCTGAACTGTGGTCCCATCTCTACTGGGAACCAGAAATGTCATGAACCTTCTAGAGATTACGTCACTTCCAACGTATTGACGTCACTTCCTGTTGAAAAGGTATAAAAGCAAGCTCTCAAACCAGACATTTTTTTGTAACAATATTGACTCTTCTTCATTTTTGTAGGATAAAAAATGGTCAATTCTCTACATTGTTCGACGTTGAACACTTTACAGTGGCGTGTCAACAACTGGAGAAGGGGCGGGGGTATTGATGCCCCGGGCGCCGTGGAGACAAAATATTAGTGTGTTCATGTCAGTTTTTAAAATAAAATATTAGGTGTTTGAAATAATATTACCTTGTCCCGAGCCCCATTCACCCTTTCTACGCCACTGAGGGGCGGAAAAATCACATTATGCCCCGGTTCTACTTGCCCTCGCTACGCCACTGGTTGCATGCTGATTAGACTACGGAGAGAGCGGGTTGCCTATTTTAATCTCCAATGCAGTGTCTTCTGTGTGTAGTGGCGTAGTTACTGGGAGGCAAGGGGAGTGTGAAGAGACGGGGCTCTAGTCTTACGAGAACGATGGAAGCCAATTATAAGTGCGTATTTCTCACCTTTTTAAGCTAAATATGAGGAGGAGGGCGGGAAAAGATTATTCCTCGGGCGCCACTTGTCCTGACTACGCCACTGAAGCTTTAATAACATTTAGCAGCTTATTCATTTCATATAAGTTTACTCATTTCTAACATTTAAAATTATTCGTTCCTTTCGCTGTAACACAAAAATGGGATTTCTAAGTTTTAACCATCTTTTTAGAAGGAACTGAAATGAGGTGTCTGGTATCTAAATACACAAAATTTAAATTCTTTGTTTGTGTTTTAACGCGATAGGTTTCCACACCTCTCGAAGGATTGGAAATAAACTAAGCAAACACGTTCCTTAGAATCTAATAAGTTTTTTTAAGTTTTTTTTATTAATTAATTCTTAAACGTGTCTTTCTTTTTTATTGGTTCTGTATTTTATTCAATATCGTTTACATTTTGCATAAGCATCATTCATCTTCATTAGCACAACATAACAACGGAACCTCAAGCACACAAATATAATTCCAAAAATGTTTTATGCGGATTCAGGTATATCTGAAACCTGAATATTCAACAAAATTTCGAGGTTGAATATTCTTACGATTTCGATATGTCCTCAATGTAGACTGTTGGATTGAGTTAATGAGAGTTTTTTAAATTTATGGTTGAAATTTATTTTTAAAAAAATTCTTCTGGTAACCATGAAAAGTGAGATATTGCTCTTTCTCCATACACAGAACATCTCACGCGTAGCCTCGATTATATGCAAAAAGGCAAATAGTGTCGAAAATTACTCGGTTTTGTCCACTTGGAATTCCACTTTAATGATCTGAAAATACGCAAAAATCAAGTTAATTTTTTTAAAAAATCAAAATACACCATCTTGTAGAGTATTACATTGTTTTTCAAATAATATACATTAGATTAGCCCGCCCTGGCCTACAGGAAAATTTTGATACATCTTATTTTACAATATTTTTCTCTTCTTTTTCTTTTAGTGGCGGGAAACATTAGTTTCACTGCAAGACGACAATAAGTCTAATTCTTTAATAACAGTTCGTGAAGAAGTCCTCGCAATGAGATACGAATAACGGCATTATTTATCAAGTCTGTTAAACTCATCAATTGCCATCCACTAGGCCAGTTTTTTCTGTATGATGTCCAAATTTCACACTCTTTAATTACGTGAAGAACAGATCCCGTTCTTTTGCCGCATGAACATAATGACGTTTTTTTGAAGAATCTAGCCTGATGTTCTCTAAACACTCCATGTGCCGTTAAAATTTGATTTATGTAGAAATCGCCATATAGTCTATCAACGTTAACTTTTTCTGTTAGGTTTTTGGTCCATCGCGCATTTTTTGAATCATTCTAACGATTTTGCCACAGGTCCTTTATAATTTTATTTCCTTCAGTTCTTATCTGGTTTCTAGAGGGAACAAAACTAATTGTTTCATCTGAAATCAATGTTGCCTCCTTGGCTAATTGATCTGCACGGTCATTCCCGAAATTCCCCATGTGTGCTCTAATCCAAGTCAAGGTTATTACCACGTTTTTATTCACTCGGTTTCTTGTCTGTCTGTCTGTTCGGTACAAATTTTGCAATCAATTTTAAATTAACTTCCCGATGAGCTGGAGACTTGAAACTCTAAACATAGCTCAGAACTAGATGACAATACAATATTAATTCTCTTTCTTGTCTGTCTGCTTATCTGTTAATTTTTACTTTCTCGTATACGAAGTTTACAAAGATAAAGTATTGTAATCGTCAAAAAATTCGAACTCGAGATGGTGACGAATCCCACGTTTTAGACCTCCCTGAGTCCGAAAAACACAATTTTGGAATTATGTCTGTCTGTCTGTGAACACGGTAACTCGAAAACTATTATCGATACAGCGCTGAAATTTTGTATGTGATCTTTACACATAATTTGTAGGTTTCTATCAAATTTTGGACAAAATCCGTCTATGGGAAGTCTTTCTGTCCGCGTTCATGTGAACACTATAACTCAAAAACTTGAATAGCTAGATTGATAAAAATTGGTACACAGTTTTATCGTCATGAATGGAGGTCCGTATATAATTTTGGGCCAAATCCGTCAAAGGGGTGACTGTCTGTCGGTCTGTATAATTTACTTTTGAAAAGAATCCGTTATCTCCACGCGCATCGTACTGGAAGCAATCTTCTGTGCACGCGAAAGCTATGGAGCGAATTACGTCAGTTTGTCCTTGAGCCGGCAAGAGCGGAAAATCGGTACGCATCTCTTTGAATTTGATTCTTTACCTAGATATTTTTCAATCACTATAATGAAAAACCTTCTGACAGTCATTGGACTCTGGGTAAGAGTAGGTTCGAATTTTTTTAGCCACGCGGGGGAAGGGGAAACGGCACCTTTTGGGGAAGTATACGAGAAAGTTTAGGGGAGGCCACTCCCGCTGGTTTATTTCATATTTTGTTTTACCGACCCAGAGTTTCGATAGATGGCGCTGTCCAGGCGTCACTCGTGAACAACGAGAAGGGGGAATCTTGAGTTATTTATAGAATTGGATCCCCCGAAATTTCGCGCCGCATAGTAGGGGAACTTCGAAAAGTGGATTGAAGTTCGGAGGGGAGAGTTTGCTATACCAGAGTGACAATAATTTGTTTGCCGTGAAATTCTAGAGGGGAAAAAAAAGTAAAACGCTGCGCAGTTGCTAGTTGTTTTCACGAAGGTCTCTGTGTCACGTAACTTGATTTTTCAGGAAAATAACAATTTTCTATTTATAATCAGGTGAAGAGAAACTGAAATAAACCTGAATTTTGCCACATGTCTCCGTCATAATCTCATCAAGATGTTTAAAATCGATTGCAAAATTTCATACACACAAGACTAAAAAGCAGAAAATAATTATTTAAATAAAGTAAAAATTTTAATACACCACGTTTTTAAAATTTTTATTTTATTTAATTTTTCCCTTGTATTCTTTTATATTATTGATTATGTCTCTGGCTTCTTCCACAGCACTTAATGCAAGTGCTGTGGTAATAATCTTTTATATTATTTTTCAAATAATATAAAATATTTTGCTAATTTTCTGCGTAGACTTTTAAATTTGAAAAAAAAAGCTCATGAATAATTACTCGATCTAATAGAAAGCAACAAAATATAACTGAATTTGTTATATTACGGTAACTATAGATTGAAAAAAAGTTAAATGTCAGATGGATAAATGTGGGCGTAAAAGTAGGAACTACACTGTTTACGTTCCTCTTTCTTCTCCCGGAATAGACTATAATTACTCTTCTCTTATCACCCGACTTTGCTGTGGGACATCTTCCGGCAACTTAGCTCTTCATTTCGGATTTGCACTTTTGCGGAACAATTTTAGAAAAAACGTTTCCGCCTTTCGCAGAATAAACGGTGCGGATCTGAAATGAAAAACTTCCTCCCGACTGCTATCGGAGAATCACACTGCTCAAATATTTTTAACTTTTTACGAGATAAATGTTTTTACATTTTTGTTTATTACTTACAAATAGCTTTTATCGTTTCTCCTTATTGCTACTCTTTTCTGTTTATTATCCGTATTACTAATATAATAGCCCAGATCTGTCTCTCGGTAACGCTCTGACGTCACCAACAATAAAACTCGCGCCATAGCATTGCGAGACGTAAGCAGCATTATTTCATCGTTATATCCTAAATTTCAGTAATTTTAAATTTAAAAGAGTAATTGTCGTTCTAATTTCAAATTTAATAGCTCTAAAATAGTGGATTAAAATTTCCTATCGATAGATATAAAATTTATCTCGCTATGATCAATAGTTCTCGAGAAATTTTAAATTATATTAATTGTATATTTCAAATTATTTTCCGTTTTTTAATAGAAAGTAGTAAATCATGTCAGTGGTATATCATGCGCGTGATATAGTTTGAACGCCACGATGCATCTGATTATTTATTGCAATCGTGATGATATAATTTGATAATATTTTTTAGCAACGTTAAAATATACACAAAGACATCTGGAGTACAAGGAAAATGGTTAAACAACGAAAAATACTTCACACAGAATGTTGTTTACCAAGAAGTTTTTGAATAAAGAAATATGTAAATAAAAAAAATATTTCCTGTCATAAAACATATGTTTATTTTATTTGTTTTCAATCAATGTTAGACATTTCTCTCGCATATACACTCTGTCCCAAAAGTTTATAGACTCTACTAAAATATATTTTTTAACAAAACGGAAAGGCATACAAACACCAATTACAAATATGTTTATTCAAACCATATGCGACTTGCATTCAACGAAATAGTTAGAAAAAAGAACATTTTGTATTTGAATTATATAACAAAATGGAAATTTTAGGTGTCCCAAAAGTTTATAGAATATATGACATTTCAACAAAAGGTGCTCAATACAATGTTCTTAATAGTTTCAAGTCTTTCCATTTCTCAGTATGACATTGTATACACGTTTTTCCATCGACATAATTAAGGTTTGTAATATCTCTGGTGCCAAGTTGTACCATACACTTTCAATGGCTGTCTTCAAGGCATTCATTAAATAAAATTGCCTTCCATTCTCATATACCTTCCGAGACATAATGCCCCACACTTTTTCAATTGGGTTTAGATCAGGGCTCATCGGTGGCCACTCAAGAACAATAACATTTTTCGAGTTTAAATAATTTTTCGTAGCATTGGAGGAATGGATGGGAGCATCATCTTGCTGATATTATCAATTTCGTCCCCCTATGTTTTCTGCAAATGGCATAAGATAATTTTCTAGTGTTTCTATGTATTTAGGAGAATTCTGTCGGCCATCTAAAACGGTCAAACCCACTTGACAGTTGAAACTGAAAGCCGCCCACACCACCACAGATCCACCACCACTTTGCCTACTGAAAAAGATCCTGGGCTCTTTTCATAAATCATGCCAATATTTTATATTCCCGTTAGGTCTATCGAGGTTCCATTTTTTTTTCATCACTGAAAAGGACAGCCGTCCCTTTATTACCATATGACATATGATAACGAGCCCATTGTAATCACTTACTAATGTGAAGCTTTGAGAGTGGTAATCGGCGAGCCATTTTTGCGTGGATCATATAACCAGATTCTATAATTCATCTATGAACAATGTTCTTGGAGATTTGCAACCGGGAAGCCCCAGTAATTTCGCGAACCGACATTTTCTGACTTGAAAGTCATTCTTTGTATCCGTCTATCACTGCGAATATCTGTCACACGTGGTCTTCCCGAACGAGGTTTTGGCTCATATGGCGTCTTACGAGTTAATACACGATAAATCATGCTTTTAGAACGATTTAAAAGTTTCAATATTTCCTTAACAGTCTTACAGAGCAATTTCAAATGCAGAATTTTACTCACTTCTTCATTAGAGAGCTGCTATGCTTTAGGCATCTTGAAACGCAGAACAAACGAACGCTTTCCTTTTCTTACAACGTATTTATTAGGCTCCAGATCGACGTCATGATTACCGATACCATATTTGCATAAAATTGCATTTGTCTATAAACTTTTGGGACAGGTTATTTCAGTTTATTCTACGATTTAAAAATTGGCATCAAATATACGGGGTAGAACTGCTGTTTTTTCAATTTAATAGACATAACATACCTATACAGTAAGTTACATTGAAATATATCATATGCAACAAAAAATATAGGCAAAATACAAGATTCTATAAACTTTTGGGACAGAGTGTATATCTATTTAAACACGTCAAATTTGACGGGAAATCTCTCGAATGAAGAGGCAATTTGCACCCGTCATACCATGACGGGTGATTTTCTAGCGATGAACAACAATACGACAGATATCGTTCTCCCATGTAAACATTTAGTTTTATGATTTCATTTTAAACTAAATCCTAGACTTTGCAATTTTCTATCATGCAGTTCACTTTTAACAGTGATATAATTTTAATTATTTTATTCAAATGTGTCGATGTATGACCATCTATGGCTTTTGCGCCATTAAATATCAATACTCCATTTCCGACTGCTATCGTAGAAATGACTATGTGTATTTGTTCTAAATATAAATATTGATCTTGATTTGCTGGTGTCTGTTGTTCGTTTGTAGGAAATACACAAACTGTGGTCATTCAAATGTTTTTGTGCTAAATAAAGTAAAAGATTTTTAAAATCTCTTTAATGCGTGAAAAAAAATAGGTCCAGGTAATTGCATCGGATGTCAGTGAAAAGTTATCCTTTGCTCTTTTGAAATAAGATTTTCTGTTCAATTATCCTTGAAATTAGATTTATTAAACATGATTCCAGTGGCGTCTCGGCGGGGAATGGGCAGGGGATTAGGATATAGATGACCCGGGCACCATTCTTAGGGGGCGCGGCGAAGACAAAATAATAGTTGGGTAGACCGGGGCTAGTTGGCTATAGGGGCACGTTGGACCAGTCACGATATTTTTAATACTTTTTGGTATTTAAAGCTGCCGTTCCAGACAAGTGTGTATTATCACGCTTTCCTTCTTCCACATCAGCGTCGTTGAAGAAGAAGCAATTATTAAAGAACCAGCCAGAATTTTCTAATTTTGGCTAAGCTGAGTAAATTTCCTCACTTATGACTAATCGTTTTTTCCTTTGTTTATAAATTATAATTTACATTTTTACAAATAATATTCAGAAAGATAATTCTTCATTGTTACTTTAAGGCTTGTCTGCTTATCTAAATGCTTTCAGAATAAATCCCTACACTCATGAGAATCAAAAATGGCGATATGGGGCTAGTTGGGCCATTTCGCATGGGGCACGTTGGCCCGCGCTGCTACACAGGGTTTATCAGGATGTGCGTTATAGAAATATCTCTGATTATGTGCCAAATTTATTATGCGAGATACTTGTTATGAAAAACCATGCGGACTCGATTTTGATTATAATTACACAACACTATTTGACGACGACCATAAAATCTGTATCTCAGTTTCTAGTGAATAGAAATGCACAAAATTTGTATATAATACATATAATGTGGATAATAACACAACTGCTTTACTTAAATTAATAAAGTATAATAATATCGAAGAATGTTTTGTGATAGTCGCTTCATTTCAGTTGTGGTTCAACTTACCCCGCAGTCGGGGCAAGTTGGGCCAAGCGACTTGGTGTCAGTTTGAGGTTTTAAATTAATACTAATAGGTAATATATTCAAATTTTACTATGGTGAATTATTTCTGAAGGTTCACTAATAGTGTCAGCTTAAAATATGTTTAAAAATTTTGAATTCCTTTTTTTTTTTTTTTTAATTCTTAGAAGAAAAAACGGTCCAACTAGCCCTGGTCTACCCTACATTTATTTAATTCTTTAACAAAATAATAATTAAATGAATTCATTATCTCACTCTCTAACAGAGCAATAGCACATTTATTTTATTCTATAAAGCCAAATATGACGGAAGGGACGATAAATAATATTTTGCTCTTGACGCCACTTATCCTTGTTTCGCCACTTCGTGGTTCAAAGCAAACAATATTAATAATTAATACAGTGAAACCTCTTCGAACGGCTACCCCTGCATAGCGGCCACCCCTCTTAACGGCCAATTTTTCGTGGCACGGAATTTTCGGCCCATAGACCTAATGTTAAAATAACCCCTAGTAACGGCCACCCAACCCCTCTGAACGGCCGCCGGGTGGGTTCGCCCATGCCATTTTACAAACGCATCGGTTAGAGATTTACTTTTTAAACTGAAAAACGAACTTGAAAAAATGGGGTTTTTTCCGAGAAGGGTAAAAAGTTAAAACAGTCACAAATTGTATCTTTTTTCAAAAAATGCAAAAAATTATTAAATAAAGTACTATTTTCTCTTTAGATAAGTCTCAAACTTCATTTTAAATAAGAAATATGTGTCAGACTTGTTTATATTATGTATTATAGCAATTATCTTACAATTGTAACGAAAACCCTTCAGAGCGGCCACCCCCTCTGAGCGGCCAATTTTTCTCGGAACGGAGGGGTGGCCGCTCAGAGAGGTTTCACTGTACATGAATTATTAGTTAAATATGCCTGCTGTAGCACAGATTAATGAAATAGGATTTTAAAGATCCTCTGCGACGACATACAGGAAATTCTCGATTATCCGCGATTCAAGTATCCGGAAAGCTCAACTAACTGGAAAAATTAGAAAAATGAGTTTTTCTAAAAATTTTACATCCGCGTGCCAAAATTTAGCCCGCGCCGGATGTAAAATTTTACGCGGACAATTTATTTTTGGAATACAACGTCGCTCCGCACTGAGGCGCGTAGAAGAAAAAAAAGCAACGTACAGTACAGTGATGTACACAAACTTGTTTTATGGGGCGGGTTCAAAAGCAAAAGTGAGACCCCCTCCCCCCAAAAAAAGCTCCTCACCTTTCGCCGAAAACTTGACCTAAAAACGAAATCGACAACCAAAAAAAAGTTAAAGGGACAGAATCGGTAAAAAAAAAAAAGCTTATGGGGATTCACCCCCCTCGTGTGTACGCCACTGAGTACAGAACCAAAAATTCGTAAGGTTCTGCGGTGCTTCATAAACACATATTGAAATTCATTCTTCTGACCACAAGTTTATTAAAAGGAGGTGTAAAGCTGGAATAAATAGCTCTTTTAAAATAATGCTTTTGATGGCACTAATCTCCTTTGTCTTTTGTTGGGAAATTTCGGGCTAAGAGAATATATTTGGCGTAATGCAAGCTTCTTACAGAAAAATTCCCAAATATTTTGAATCCATTTCGAATAAAGTCCTTAGCCATTTGTTTGTTTAATTCGATTCCCTCGGAGTTTTTGCTTGGTTTTTTGCTTTCTTTGAATTGTATAACTTAAACATTGTATAAATTTTATTGTCTAAATTGTATTGTTTAAATTTTGATGTTTCTGTTCAAGTTCAAGTATTCAATTTATTTTTAAATTTATTCTACTTTTTCTAGTTGATTGTTTTTAAGCTGGAATAAATGGCGCACTTTCCGATGCATTCTTTGGCCGCACGTGCGGAAGAAAGTTTTTTTTTCATAAACAAATAAAATTACCGGATATTTTTATTCAAGTAATATGTAAGATATTTCTTCAGAATCCGATGATGAAAAAAGTAGCGAAGAGAAAATTTCTTGGGGAGAAGCCGAGAATAGTTTATCTACTTTTTTAAAGTTCTGTGAGGAAAATGCGGAATATTCGGCTCAAGAAGTGATGGAATCACATCTTATCAAACAACGTTTCATGAAAAAAAGAGAACTTTCTTTCAAGCAAACAGACATTAGAAATGTTTTTCGTAGAATGTGTGGGGATACTACAGAAGCGCAATCAAAAGAGGAATGGAATAATTCTCAGAAGCCATTATTTATAATTATTTAACCCAGTTCATTATTTTATAAAATGCTTTATTGATTCAAGATTATTTTGCGTTTGGATTATTTTCACTAAACAAAATTAGAATGAATAAAACTCCAGATTGGTAAGTATCTTTTCCTTTAATTATTTACACTCCGAATATCGGCAGATGTTGATTCCAATTACGTAATATCACGTGCGGGAGAATTGGAGGCGCCCGTATTGCGCAATAACCCTTGCAATTTTTTAAAAGATAATTAGTTTTGATATTCAATCTGGGATTTGTTTATGATCA
>BGPR01050937.1:0-10937 GCA_013235015.1 Araneus ventricosus
TAAAGTAAAGATAAGACAAATCCCAAAGGTTCTTATTAGAAAAAAAAGGGAACATCGCATTGTATGTCATCTTTAATTGGTGGACTATTACATATGAAGAGGGAACTACATATACTGGAAGCTATGTGTATGATATCATGCGGAAATATAATAAAAAGCAATAACAACAAAACGATGTATTTTACTGCACGTTAATAGCACAGCTTATGGTACTCAGTGAAGTGCAGGAAAGGAAACGACAAAAAAGATATGAGCGAATTTATTCCAGGTGTACCAAATGGCTGCCGAGGACATCACTGCACTTTCTACAACGGCGCAAAAACGGTTCCTGGACGCTTTCGATGATACCGGGTTTTTTGTGGGTATCACGTTGAAGCCTACTTTAAAGTGAAATCTACAAATGCTTTCGGCGACCAACTGTTATCCGCCTCCCCTCTCTTCTTAGGGACAGAACATGCATACGTATTTTTACATGGACTAAACATAGCGATACCACTTTCCATTAGGGATGGCGGTTATTGTGAAAATAACCGACTTTCGGTTATTCAGGTTTTTTCAACCTTCGGTTTAACCGCTCAAAATAACCACTTTTTGAAATAACCGGTTTTCGATTTTTTAAAGAAAAAAGTGCCGTTTGTAGACAATTTTTTAATATTGTTTTCTCAGGAAATCAATCCATTGGCCAATATTTATTTGTTCATAAAAAGTCTTCCAGTAATTCGTCAACAGACGTCTCAAGGAAGTGGTTGTCGTTGATTGGCCTAAGATGATGAAATTCAGAGCTTCAAAACTTGGTAAATTTTAGTCTAATAGAATCTAAAATCGAGCCTATCTTCCGATCCGGTTTTTTTACCCGGTTACTCTATTTTAAAAAATAACCGGTTATAACCGGAACAAAAAAATAACCGAAAAAAAAAAAAAACGGTTAACCGAAACAAAAAAGCGGTTGTGGTTAAAACCGGTAGGTTTTTCCCATCCCTACTTTCCATTCAAATTTTTTGTTTCTCTTGATGTCTATTAGCAACCTTCTCAGTTTATTCACCGTATGAACTGAATACCCTGTTCATGGCAATGATTATATGCTTTGCCACACACTATAATAGTTATATCCCGCATTCCCTGTGCATCTAACAATGGCTTGTGCCGGTTACATAAGGTATTAGGTAAATACTTGATATTGGCTAGTGCTGGCTATATTCAACAATCAGTAAATGCATCCCAATGACAAGGGCTTGTTATATTCTGCAGGTGCTGAATGCTTTACATTATACCAAATAAATAATATTACATTTGCTCTATTGTTTCTTTATCTTTTAAGAATTGCTTTAGAGATAATAGATATAAAAATTTATATAGTAGTATATATACTAAGTATTTTATATAGTAGTTATATAGTAAATTTATATAGAAAATTTTTATAGTTAGTATATAATTAGTATTGTTGTCAGCATCCCTTTTACTCAACTAATACAAAGACTATGTCGATGAATAAAGTATCTAGGGATCGGAATATTTTTATCGATTTTTGACAGAGCACTCTCAATTTACATTGAAGCACATTATTTGTTTAAAATGTAAGTTAAATTAATTAAAACATCATAATAATTGTGGTGAATCGGCAATCTACAGATATACGAGCCTAAGGATACGAGATTGCATCTCCAAGACACGCTTTCTTAATGTTATTTAGTCACATTTTTCAGCCCAACGAGAATGCATTGAACTCAGTAGTTATGCAATGCATGCTGTTTATTTATGGAATTTTGAAACCGATTAAGACTATAAAATCTACTGTTTTCTATGAAAAATTATTGTAGTCATTTTCATAAATTCTATAGACACCATACATGCACACCTCTCTCAAATATTTTGTTTTCTATTTTACAACCTATCTAAATCACGTAACTTATGTAGCTTTTTTGAGAGACACTAGATCTAACAATATTTAAATATCAGTTATCGAAAATGACAAACAAAAAAATTCAAGATCGTTGCATTTTGACATCTATGATCTAATGATTGTATTCTAAATCGTAAATACCGTTCACGTCAACTAAACTAAGTCATTCACCAAATAAAAGACTAAATCGTTTGGGCGTGGGTGTGGAAGATTAAATAAGTGAAGGTTTCGCACTGGTTTACTGATAATATAAATTTTTATTTTCGGAAAGGATTTTGTCTCGTTGCTACTTCGAGACTATGAAGTGGTACGTGATGTAATCGAAGAACTGAAACTCAAAATGGAAACTTACGCTTTGTGGAACGCATAAGTGAAGATGAAAAACATATTTCATTTGTTATATATCGTCGCTTAACAAGCAACACCACCTATCTCGGTTTTTTGAAATTTCAAAGAGGAAGGAAATACTCAATTTTTCGCAACCAATAGCAAGTATTTTTGAAATTTTTTCACATCTAGTTTCAACTTTCGGTCTTACGTTTATATCAGCTGTGAAAAAAAAAATTCAGATATATCCGTTATTGGTTGAGAAAAATTGAGTATTTCCTTCCTGTCTGAAATTTCAAAAAACCGAGATTGGTGTTGTTGCTTGTTAAGTGACAATATCGAAAATGAGAATATATTGACATTCTTCGTACGTAGTAACTATTTTGTGCCTTTCATTATTGTAAATGAGTGTGTTGTCATGTTTCTGTGCTCAAATATAATTATGAACATTCATTTGTCATCCATTGAACTTGCTGTTTTTCCGTTTTATTTTAGTGCATACTCACTTGTATCCCCCACAAATTTCTTAACAAACTCAAGACCCTATGCAATTCTTGTGTTCTTCATCTACAATAGATACCATCACATGTAAATTTAAAATATAACGATATTGCTGATAGTCTTGCTAAAGAAGGTACTACCATGCCTCAGGCCTATGTAGAACCCATGACCTACCTTGAATTATACTCAAGAAGAAAGGCCTTTGTTAACATTTCTTGGAGGCATCCACCAGCTCATTCATGGTATCGTAGTGAAGGCCCCGGCGCTACTATACATTTCAAGGGGGATAGAAAAGACCAAACAAGTCGGCTCGCTTAACTTCCGGTCACTTAAATACCCTCAGATTCTCTCGTGGTGATAAGAAGTTCAATATCTGCACAAAGTGCAACATGATTGAGGCCACTCCGCAACATCTACTTGACTGTGTTGTTCTGGTTTATGATGTCCTGCTTAAGCGACCGGATTCCGTGTTGGAGGTGATGAAGGCGAACGACCTCATGGATTTTATCTGATTCAGATCAGAAGTATTAGAAAGAAGAAGAAGAAAAAGACAAATTTCTTAGAAATAATTTTTCAATTCGTTTATAATAAGATCATTTTTTAAACATTTATATTTTAGGTTTAGTATCTGAGTAGTATTTTGAAACATTAGGCAGCATGCAAAAGTGCTCATCGCTGTTAGGAAGAACGAGTTAGACCACTTTTCCTATGTCGCATGAAATCTCTGTTTAGAAAAATTACCTCTGCCATTTTCTTGTATAAGCTGCTTGCTTTCATGTAACGGATTGTAAAAATGGAGTAAATATTTAAGTTCCCGATGTGAACAACAATGTTTGGGAGGTACAGAAACAACATTCCCACCTGTTCCAACACAACAAAAATTCTGATGATCAAAAGCATCGAAGAAAGACATTCCAATCTTTTTTCAACCGTCGTACTCGATAATATTCTCCATTCATCCTAAAATATTCGTTTTACTTCGAGACAATTTCTTGCAAAAAAACCCAGAGAAACAAAATAAAATTTTTGCGACATTTTTCTTGTTAGTTCCTTTTTTGTGAGAAGAGAGAAAAAAATTCTTTCAAACTTTTACGTATCCTCCGACTTATAATTAGGAGAAAAGAAATGGTTACACTTGAAAGTTGTTTTCTGTTGATCATTAATTCTTTTATTTTTTGCCAAACGACATTTTTTGGAAGAAGAATAATTTCAAACAGTAAGAAAAGGAATAACGGTTGAAGTATAAGAAATTCCATTTTCTTGAAACGTTTCCATTCTTTGCATTTTAGGGTTTGCAGAAATAATTAGGGCGCGTTTCTTCATAATGCATTTTTATAATTTTTCAAAAAGACTCGAAACAACTCGAAGTTTTCTAATTTGAGTGCAGTAGTTTTGTAAATATTTTCCAAAGGTCATTTGGTCCTTGAATTTAAATTGTAACACACAATTTTGTTTTACGAATTCGATTTAGATTTGCGCAGTTGGTTATAAAGCAAAATGTCTTTTAAACTGAATGTTAAATTGTAAACTTTAAGAACATTGAGTTTAAAAGACATTTTACGAGGAACATATTTTTAGAATAATTATATATTTCGATAGATTCTGCTATTTTTTAAAAATATTAAAATTTAATTTGTTATGTATTTCTATAATTTTTCAAAAAGCTGGAAACAACAATTTTAACAATATGTGAATACTAAATTTAGATTGAGCACAACTGAAGAATAAAGTAGATTTGATGTTTGAATTTAAATCCTTAAATACGGATTATTTAAGGTTGCTAATTTAGCCATTTCAGCCAAGTGATTAGTTAATATCACCATTTATTTGTTATTAAAATGAAACATTAAATGTATTCAACTCTTTTTAAGATTTTGATGAAAATTATTTTTGAAAATATAAACTGTATCTGATAAATTTTGCTAGTCTTGTGAAAGATATTTTAATTGAATTCGTTGCTTGTATATTTTTGTGAGAATCTGAAACAAATTTACGTTAACTACGTCAAGGAAGCTGAAGTGAAGAATTCGTTTTGATAAACTCCTTTCTCTTAAGAATTTTATTTTCTTATCACCAAACTTAATACTAATGTTATAGTGAATTTTTGGAAAGCGTAATTCAAAATAAAATTTATTACTAATATAATCAGGAAATAATGAAAAATAGTCTGTTTTTTAGAAAAAGACCTTTAAAAAGAATACGCTTATAATAATATATAAATAATTAAAAAATTAAAAATACTAATAATTAATTAATAAAATTCTATTCCTATGCAAACAAAGAAAACTTAAAATCAACTTATAAAATTGTGGATTTTAAGGTCATGTTATCATGGAAGTAGCGTCTTCGTTTTAAGGTCAGAGGATAGCTGGTTCTAGATTCCATTCCATCCAAGCACACATGTTAAATCTACCATCATGGGTTTAATGACGTGACGTTGGTGTGACGTTAAAGTCTACAGAACGAATTAAGTACCATCCTTACCATAGGACTTCGATGGAAAATTATAAGGCCTGTAGTTACAAAATTACCGAAATATCCCTCATGTGGCTTCGAATCGGAATGATACATAAATTAAAGCTTTTTAAAAATTTAGACCATTGAAACCGGTATTTAAGTTGTGAACCAAAACTCTGAACTAAGAAACTTATTGAACCGATTTTTAAGTTCTGAACGAAAATTCTGAACTAAGAAACTGATTGAACCGATATTTAAGTTCAAATGATTAATGGAGCCATTAAAATGGCTCCATTAATCATTTGAACGGTACTTTTCTGTTAGCCGGGCGCAAATGTCGCCAATTGTGAACCAAACGCGAGCCAAGTCGCCAAGAGAATAGTTGTAAGAAATTTGGCGGAATTCTACATTATTTGGCGTAGAATTCCGCCAAATTTCTCTATTAATCATTTGATGATCAAATGATTAATGGATGCCAAAAAATTATCAAAATGATCATGATGATTAATGCCAAAAAATGATCAAAATAATCAAATGATTAATGGAGTCATTAAAATGGCTCCATTAATCATTTGAACCACTGTAGCTCATGGACAAAATCAGCTTTCAGCGGTTTCAAAAAATCGTTTGCTTCAATTAATATTCTCCGTTTTATTCAAAAACATTTCAGACGATAAAAGGACTTTGTGTATTATGATATCTTGTATAAATGTGCTTTTTAATTTAAAAATACTAGGCATGAAATGATTTTTACCCCTAGCAACGCCTGGTTTATCAGCTAGTAATTAATAAAACACTTTTCATACTTATTGTTTGATGAATCAGATAGTGCTTTTCCTTATTTTTATTCATGTCATTAATCATCGAATTATTTGCTCATAAAAGTTCTAAACTTAAAATTAAGCTTTCTTTATTAAAAAATAAGCTTGCGAAACTTTAGCAGCAAAGAGTTATTTTTATCAATATGTCTTAATAAGATAGCAAAAGCAAATCGTTAGGGATTCACGTTTGCCGAAGCAAAGCTTCTTTTTCCTCGTTTGCATGTAAATAAAAATAAAGTTAAATAACTCCAACTTCTTTTATTTAAATACCAGCCCTTACTCTCAAGAAAAGAGCTAAAAAGAATTTGAAATGAGTCTCTTTTTCGCAAGAAAAATTTGATTTTGTTTCGTGTTTATCTTGGAGCACTCGTTTGTGGATCTTTCGTGTTTAACTAGCTGCGAATTTTCACAAAATGCATTAAGCATTATTTATGATGTATTATTATGCAGCTTTACGCGAATAAATCATGTGAAGCAATCTTTGCGAAAACGGATAATCTTTGCCAAAACGGATAATCTTTCTTGCTTAAAAGGGGATTGTATTTCACAATATTTCAATAGATTTGCATTAATTATAGCTACTTTAGAAAGTTGAAGGGTGCGAAAATGTTCTTAATTTTTATATATTATGGTTATTTAGGAAATATTGAGTTACTAATACAGAGAGAGGAGTGGAGATACGTGTATACGCTCTGTGGAATTGCATAATCTCCATTCTTTTACAGTGGATAATTTAAAGTTCTAATTTATATATTTTTCACGCAGATTTGAACTCATCGTCTACAACAAAACGCAGTTTTCCTTCTAATTCTCTATTTATCATATATGTATCCCTTTTCTCATCCAATAATTAGGCTTCGTTGAAAACCGGTACCGTAACCTTAAAGGTAAACGATATGGAGGTCCCCAATCTTCCAGGCCATTATAATTGTTCGATTTCCGTCTTAGATTGTCTTTTTCATACCATTTTTATGTTATTTTAATTTCAAGTGCAATATTGTATACTTAATATTTCATTATATATATTTATAGATAGGGTGGCGTTATTTCATATAGATTCTACTTAGGGCTTTTGCAACATTTAATGATTCAGTTTCTGTTAGTATTTTTCATCATAATTATTTGTGATAATTCTAATTAGGTTAGAAAATTTTTGGATTTTGTTCTTATTTTTGATTATTGATAGAGTAGCTATTTTTCATTTTGATATCACTTAATTTTTAGGGCTAATGGAATTTTTATTGTTTTTGAATTTTGTATATTACTTTTTTGATATATATATAGATGTATGTAATAATCTCACTTAATTTTACTTTAAATTCTAATATTATATATTTTAAATTAGTACAATATTAATGTATTCTAAAATCACTTTTCTTAAACTCCAATTTCGTTTTATTTCCCGCGCTGAAGGTATATTAAATCTCTCGTTTGGCATATTTATTACTGAAAGAATATTTTAATCGCTTCCACGCGCACACATAAATAGCGAAATCGGCGTCCTTTCGGCGCCTGACTTTTCCCTAAATCACTTACGTAATATACTAAAAATAGTTAATATTCCCTTCACTTTCATCACGTGTCTATATGTAATCCCTTATCTGAGAAAATGCAGGGATTCTTTGCTCTCTTTTTGGCTTGAACTTTGATACGATCTGTACGTATATTCCACCACTCTCACAATATGTTGAATAATGAATAATAAGTAAAAATTGGTTAATAACTCGGCCTGTTCCTTATTTAACGACTACAAGAAAGAAATAATTTTATATATGTATAATATCATATAAAATTTATGTGTAATATTACATTCCAGAACCAATAAAAAACATTTTGAAATACTCATCGCAAAGCAAGAACGAAACTTACATTCTCCTTCTGGAGAAAAAAAACAAAAACTGAGGTTCATGTAAAATTCTTTCTTCTCCAAAGAGCTTACCTTCCTAGAGAATAGAACTGTTTATTTCACAGTGTTGATTTCCTTGTGCCACGTATGCCCAGTAATATATACAACTTTATTCAACTATGACCTTAAACTGGAGAGAGGCACTGTCTGAAAAGCAGTTCCTCCTCTGAATCTCAAATTGTTTCCATTCGAAGCATTATTTTGAGTCCAAAAGTTTTTTTTTATGAATCCAAAACTTTAAAATAAATAAGAAAATGTCGGAATTACTAATGATTATTAAAAGTCAATTTAGAATAGTGTTTTGAGTATAGTTTGAATTAGTTTTTATAATCCACATGATTATCCACTAACTTTTACTTTGTGGCGGCCTCTCGAACCTTTGCATTTTCATCTCCCACTTTGCCATGAGGCAGCAGGTAGAATTTTATTCTTCCATGTAAGATGCTAAAAAGGTGCAGCTCTGTGCGAGCACTATTCGTCCAAGTATTTATAGGAGTGCCATTTCCGTCAGACCGAGACAGCGAGAATGCAAGCAGCATACGCCATCCCACCTTAGTGAGGTATGAGCCTCTGTGGTAGTACAACAGATGATGTTAGCCATCTTGCCTGAACGCAGTTTGAGCCTTTCGACTGATTTCCCTCACCTGCAGTTGCATGCGGCTTGTTGATCATCAGCTACTCAGATCCAGATGTACTATGGTCCTTTTTTGGTTTCTCACTGAATAGGTTCCTCTTCTCGCCCAAATATATTTATGTGTATGGTAACTTTTTGATACGAGATATGTCTTTCTGCAGATTCATTTTGGTTTAAATGTTTTTAAAATGTTCTAACCGACAATTTCAGTTTTGCACTGTGAAATAAATGTTTGTTTAAAAATCTCTTGCCTGGAGTATCATTTTGCAACTTTACTGATGTGAGTCAGTGATGAAGTGGGATATTTTTGAGGCATCCTCTATCCCCTTCAACTTACAAGTGTTTAAGATTTTCGAAGAAAGTAATTTGAAAATATCATCTTGCACGATTCTAGTTGATGCTATGACTAATGTGGCCATACGTACCGTTTTGAACGGGACAGTCCTGTCATTTGGTAGCCTATCCCGTTGTCAGCTTCGGGACGCCCAAATGTCCCGTTTTCAGAAAGAGAGCAACCCACGATAACAATTTCAAACAAGAAAGCGCCAAAAATTAAAATCTCCTATGATAATGTCTAGTAGCCCGGCGATGACGGAGCATTCGCTATACGTGTCACACATATGTAAGTTGGTCAAAAGCATCCTATCTCGCACTCAATTCTAACTTCATTACACCGCATGAAGTGACAGAATGAAACACTGGGAATATTTAAACCGAAAGTCGTTGGGTGAAATTGTTCAAACAGTTTCACGCAATTAAATTAAATCTTAAGAACTTTCGTATAAATATTGAATATATTCTATGTCTGTCTGGCACTAATGTACCCAAAGAAAGGTCTTCCTTAGGGATAGGAAAAACCTACCTGTTTAAAGCGAAACCCAGTTTTTTTTGTTTCGGTTAACCGGTTTTTTGCGGTTATTTTTTTGTCTCGGTTATAACCGGTTATTTTTTAAATTCAATAACCGGGTAAAAATTCAGGATCGGAAGATAGGCTCGATTTTAGGTTCGATTAGACTAAAATTTACCAAGTTATGAAGTTTTGAATTTCATCTTCTTAGGCCAATAAACGACAAACGCTTCCTCGAGGCGTCTGTTGGTTGGAGAATTACTGAAAGAGTCTTTGTGAACAGATAAATAATGGCCAATGGATTGATTTCCTGTGATAACAATGTTAATAAAAAAATAATGTCTACAAACGGCGTTTGTTTTTAATAAAAAACTCAAAAACCGGTTATTTTGAGTGGTTAAACCGGAGGTTAAAATAACCTGAATAACCAAAAGCCGGTTATTTTCGCAATAACCACCATCCCTACTGGATGCAACAGCTGATGCAATCAATTCAGACGAAAATGAGACAGACGAATGACTAGAGGCTCGAATCGTCTTTATTTTCCCATTAATTTGGTTGCTTGACCGCTTTTAATATCATTTCGATGGCACTTCATTTGTTGTTGTCATGGTAACGATTCTAAAGTATAAATTAAATTGATAATTTGGACCCAGTTATGCATTCGGGAATGAACTTCAAAACACTCTTTTTGCAGGATAGCTCTTTGGGCAAAATATTGCAGAAAAACTATCTGCAGAGCCAACTATTGCAGTACAATAATCTATTATATAACAAATTGCAGCTGGTTCAACTTCACACGTCAAACTGAACATACGTAGGATATCTTTTTTAAATAGCATAAGCGTTTTTGGCATGAAAGAGATAAGTTGGGAACATCCTTTTTAATATTAAATTTTCACCGTGTAATATCGATTGGAAACACTCGTATGAAGATTTATGGTCCTTAAAGGATAAGCTGCCAAGTATGAAATTTAATCTTTTTTAAAATATTATTAGTGAAGATAAATCTCCAAGAAAATAACAAAACGTTAGATACATAATTAAATTACTGTTACAAAACACATATTTATAATTCTGTTTCAAAATCTTTTCCAATTTTTTAATTTGTTAATGCGTGGATAATTCGACATGAAAAACTTAAGATAATTTTCTTGACTCATAAATCGAAGAATCCAGTAATATTTCACTTTGTTTTCGAAATGCTGAAGTTTTTCCACTGTGATTTAAGGAGAAGGTATTGTTCAACAGAAAGAAAAAATTAAGAATAATTCATTTTAACCTTCACCTATCGATCAGAGAAAGTACATTCTTCAAACAAAACTATTGTATTTTCCATGATCATCTCCTCGCAAAATGGAAGTAAACGAGTGTAATTTAAATTCATTTCCCGTCTGGCTCCTCAGAGGAATTGTTCGGCGCTTATTGGATATTGAAATTCATGCTCCAACAGAACAATTAACGGAACACGGTTACCGTTAGCAGATAAAAAGAATGAAGAAAACGATTCCTTTACAGTATGACCTACATACGTAAGGATAAGA
>BGPR01050938.1:0-10937 GCA_013235015.1 Araneus ventricosus
TAAAGTAAAGATAAGACAAATCCCAAAGGTTCTTATTAGAAAAAAAAGGGAACATCGCATTGTATGTCATCTTTAATTGGTGGACTATTACATATGAAGAGGGAACTACATATACTGGAAGCTATGTGTATGATATCATGCGGAAATATAATAAAAAGCAATAACAACAAAACGATGTATTTTACTGCACGTTAATAGCACAGCTTATGGTACTCAGTGAAGTGCAGGAAAGGAAACGACAAAAAAGATATGAGCGAATTTATTCCAGGTGTACCAAATGGCTGCCGAGGACATCACTGCACTTTCTACAACGGCGCAAAAACGGTTCCTGGACGCTTTCGATGATACCGGGTTTTTTGTGGGTATCACGTTGAAGCCTACTTTAAAGTGAAATCTACAAATGCTTTCGGCGACCAACTGTTATCCGCCTCCCCTCTCTTCTTAGGGACAGAACATGCATACGTATTTTTACATGGACTAAACATAGCGATACCACTTTCCATTAGGGATGGCGGTTATTGTGAAAATAACCGACTTTCGGTTATTCAGGTTTTTTCAACCTTCGGTTTAACCGCTCAAAATAACCACTTTTTGAAATAACCGGTTTTCGATTTTTTAAAGAAAAAAGTGCCGTTTGTAGACAATTTTTTAATATTGTTTTCTCAGGAAATCAATCCATTGGCCAATATTTATTTGTTCATAAAAAGTCTTCCAGTAATTCGTCAACAGACGTCTCAAGGAAGTGGTTGTCGTTGATTGGCCTAAGATGATGAAATTCAGAGCTTCAAAACTTGGTAAATTTTAGTCTAATAGAATCTAAAATCGAGCCTATCTTCCGATCCGGTTTTTTTACCCGGTTACTCTATTTTAAAAAATAACCGGTTATAACCGGAACAAAAAAATAACCGAAAAAAAAAAAAAACGGTTAACCGAAACAAAAAAGCGGTTGTGGTTAAAACCGGTAGGTTTTTCCCATCCCTACTTTCCATTCAAATTTTTTGTTTCTCTTGATGTCTATTAGCAACCTTCTCAGTTTATTCACCGTATGAACTGAATACCCTGTTCATGGCAATGATTATATGCTTTGCCACACACTATAATAGTTATATCCCGCATTCCCTGTGCATCTAACAATGGCTTGTGCCGGTTACATAAGGTATTAGGTAAATACTTGATATTGGCTAGTGCTGGCTATATTCAACAATCAGTAAATGCATCCCAATGACAAGGGCTTGTTATATTCTGCAGGTGCTGAATGCTTTACATTATACCAAATAAATAATATTACATTTGCTCTATTGTTTCTTTATCTTTTAAGAATTGCTTTAGAGATAATAGATATAAAAATTTATATAGTAGTATATATACTAAGTATTTTATATAGTAGTTATATAGTAAATTTATATAGAAAATTTTTATAGTTAGTATATAATTAGTATTGTTGTCAGCATCCCTTTTACTCAACTAATACAAAGACTATGTCGATGAATAAAGTATCTAGGGATCGGAATATTTTTATCGATTTTTGACAGAGCACTCTCAATTTACATTGAAGCACATTATTTGTTTAAAATGTAAGTTAAATTAATTAAAACATCATAATAATTGTGGTGAATCGGCAATCTACAGATATACGAGCCTAAGGATACGAGATTGCATCTCCAAGACACGCTTTCTTAATGTTATTTAGTCACATTTTTCAGCCCAACGAGAATGCATTGAACTCAGTAGTTATGCAATGCATGCTGTTTATTTATGGAATTTTGAAACCGATTAAGACTATAAAATCTACTGTTTTCTATGAAAAATTATTGTAGTCATTTTCATAAATTCTATAGACACCATACATGCACACCTCTCTCAAATATTTTGTTTTCTATTTTACAACCTATCTAAATCACGTAACTTATGTAGCTTTTTTGAGAGACACTAGATCTAACAATATTTAAATATCAGTTATCGAAAATGACAAACAAAAAAATTCAAGATCGTTGCATTTTGACATCTATGATCTAATGATTGTATTCTAAATCGTAAATACCGTTCACGTCAACTAAACTAAGTCATTCACCAAATAAAAGACTAAATCGTTTGGGCGTGGGTGTGGAAGATTAAATAAGTGAAGGTTTCGCACTGGTTTACTGATAATATAAATTTTTATTTTCGGAAAGGATTTTGTCTCGTTGCTACTTCGAGACTATGAAGTGGTACGTGATGTAATCGAAGAACTGAAACTCAAAATGGAAACTTACGCTTTGTGGAACGCATAAGTGAAGATGAAAAACATATTTCATTTGTTATATATCGTCGCTTAACAAGCAACACCACCTATCTCGGTTTTTTGAAATTTCAAAGAGGAAGGAAATACTCAATTTTTCGCAACCAATAGCAAGTATTTTTGAAATTTTTTCACATCTAGTTTCAACTTTCGGTCTTACGTTTATATCAGCTGTGAAAAAAAAAATTCAGATATATCCGTTATTGGTTGAGAAAAATTGAGTATTTCCTTCCTGTCTGAAATTTCAAAAAACCGAGATTGGTGTTGTTGCTTGTTAAGTGACAATATCGAAAATGAGAATATATTGACATTCTTCGTACGTAGTAACTATTTTGTGCCTTTCATTATTGTAAATGAGTGTGTTGTCATGTTTCTGTGCTCAAATATAATTATGAACATTCATTTGTCATCCATTGAACTTGCTGTTTTTCCGTTTTATTTTAGTGCATACTCACTTGTATCCCCCACAAATTTCTTAACAAACTCAAGACCCTATGCAATTCTTGTGTTCTTCATCTACAATAGATACCATCACATGTAAATTTAAAATATAACGATATTGCTGATAGTCTTGCTAAAGAAGGTACTACCATGCCTCAGGCCTATGTAGAACCCATGACCTACCTTGAATTATACTCAAGAAGAAAGGCCTTTGTTAACATTTCTTGGAGGCATCCACCAGCTCATTCATGGTATCGTAGTGAAGGCCCCGGCGCTACTATACATTTCAAGGGGGATAGAAAAGACCAAACAAGTCGGCTCGCTTAACTTCCGGTCACTTAAATACCCTCAGATTCTCTCGTGGTGATAAGAAGTTCAATATCTGCACAAAGTGCAACATGATTGAGGCCACTCCGCAACATCTACTTGACTGTGTTGTTCTGGTTTATGATGTCCTGCTTAAGCGACCGGATTCCGTGTTGGAGGTGATGAAGGCGAACGACCTCATGGATTTTATCTGATTCAGATCAGAAGTATTAGAAAGAAGAAGAAGAAAAAGACAAATTTCTTAGAAATAATTTTTCAATTCGTTTATAATAAGATCATTTTTTAAACATTTATATTTTAGGTTTAGTATCTGAGTAGTATTTTGAAACATTAGGCAGCATGCAAAAGTGCTCATCGCTGTTAGGAAGAACGAGTTAGACCACTTTTCCTATGTCGCATGAAATCTCTGTTTAGAAAAATTACCTCTGCCATTTTCTTGTATAAGCTGCTTGCTTTCATGTAACGGATTGTAAAAATGGAGTAAATATTTAAGTTCCCGATGTGAACAACAATGTTTGGGAGGTACAGAAACAACATTCCCACCTGTTCCAACACAACAAAAATTCTGATGATCAAAAGCATCGAAGAAAGACATTCCAATCTTTTTTCAACCGTCGTACTCGATAATATTCTCCATTCATCCTAAAATATTCGTTTTACTTCGAGACAATTTCTTGCAAAAAAACCCAGAGAAACAAAATAAAATTTTTGCGACATTTTTCTTGTTAGTTCCTTTTTTGTGAGAAGAGAGAAAAAAATTCTTTCAAACTTTTACGTATCCTCCGACTTATAATTAGGAGAAAAGAAATGGTTACACTTGAAAGTTGTTTTCTGTTGATCATTAATTCTTTTATTTTTTGCCAAACGACATTTTTTGGAAGAAGAATAATTTCAAACAGTAAGAAAAGGAATAACGGTTGAAGTATAAGAAATTCCATTTTCTTGAAACGTTTCCATTCTTTGCATTTTAGGGTTTGCAGAAATAATTAGGGCGCGTTTCTTCATAATGCATTTTTATAATTTTTCAAAAAGACTCGAAACAACTCGAAGTTTTCTAATTTGAGTGCAGTAGTTTTGTAAATATTTTCCAAAGGTCATTTGGTCCTTGAATTTAAATTGTAACACACAATTTTGTTTTACGAATTCGATTTAGATTTGCGCAGTTGGTTATAAAGCAAAATGTCTTTTAAACTGAATGTTAAATTGTAAACTTTAAGAACATTGAGTTTAAAAGACATTTTACGAGGAACATATTTTTAGAATAATTATATATTTCGATAGATTCTGCTATTTTTTAAAAATATTAAAATTTAATTTGTTATGTATTTCTATAATTTTTCAAAAAGCTGGAAACAACAATTTTAACAATATGTGAATACTAAATTTAGATTGAGCACAACTGAAGAATAAAGTAGATTTGATGTTTGAATTTAAATCCTTAAATACGGATTATTTAAGGTTGCTAATTTAGCCATTTCAGCCAAGTGATTAGTTAATATCACCATTTATTTGTTATTAAAATGAAACATTAAATGTATTCAACTCTTTTTAAGATTTTGATGAAAATTATTTTTGAAAATATAAACTGTATCTGATAAATTTTGCTAGTCTTGTGAAAGATATTTTAATTGAATTCGTTGCTTGTATATTTTTGTGAGAATCTGAAACAAATTTACGTTAACTACGTCAAGGAAGCTGAAGTGAAGAATTCGTTTTGATAAACTCCTTTCTCTTAAGAATTTTATTTTCTTATCACCAAACTTAATACTAATGTTATAGTGAATTTTTGGAAAGCGTAATTCAAAATAAAATTTATTACTAATATAATCAGGAAATAATGAAAAATAGTCTGTTTTTTAGAAAAAGACCTTTAAAAAGAATACGCTTATAATAATATATAAATAATTAAAAAATTAAAAATACTAATAATTAATTAATAAAATTCTATTCCTATGCAAACAAAGAAAACTTAAAATCAACTTATAAAATTGTGGATTTTAAGGTCATGTTATCATGGAAGTAGCGTCTTCGTTTTAAGGTCAGAGGATAGCTGGTTCTAGATTCCATTCCATCCAAGCACACATGTTAAATCTACCATCATGGGTTTAATGACGTGACGTTGGTGTGACGTTAAAGTCTACAGAACGAATTAAGTACCATCCTTACCATAGGACTTCGATGGAAAATTATAAGGCCTGTAGTTACAAAATTACCGAAATATCCCTCATGTGGCTTCGAATCGGAATGATACATAAATTAAAGCTTTTTAAAAATTTAGACCATTGAAACCGGTATTTAAGTTGTGAACCAAAACTCTGAACTAAGAAACTTATTGAACCGATTTTTAAGTTCTGAACGAAAATTCTGAACTAAGAAACTGATTGAACCGATATTTAAGTTCAAATGATTAATGGAGCCATTAAAATGGCTCCATTAATCATTTGAACGGTACTTTTCTGTTAGCCGGGCGCAAATGTCGCCAATTGTGAACCAAACGCGAGCCAAGTCGCCAAGAGAATAGTTGTAAGAAATTTGGCGGAATTCTACATTATTTGGCGTAGAATTCCGCCAAATTTCTCTATTAATCATTTGATGATCAAATGATTAATGGATGCCAAAAAATTATCAAAATGATCATGATGATTAATGCCAAAAAATGATCAAAATAATCAAATGATTAATGGAGTCATTAAAATGGCTCCATTAATCATTTGAACCACTGTAGCTCATGGACAAAATCAGCTTTCAGCGGTTTCAAAAAATCGTTTGCTTCAATTAATATTCTCCGTTTTATTCAAAAACATTTCAGACGATAAAAGGACTTTGTGTATTATGATATCTTGTATAAATGTGCTTTTTAATTTAAAAATACTAGGCATGAAATGATTTTTACCCCTAGCAACGCCTGGTTTATCAGCTAGTAATTAATAAAACACTTTTCATACTTATTGTTTGATGAATCAGATAGTGCTTTTCCTTATTTTTATTCATGTCATTAATCATCGAATTATTTGCTCATAAAAGTTCTAAACTTAAAATTAAGCTTTCTTTATTAAAAAATAAGCTTGCGAAACTTTAGCAGCAAAGAGTTATTTTTATCAATATGTCTTAATAAGATAGCAAAAGCAAATCGTTAGGGATTCACGTTTGCCGAAGCAAAGCTTCTTTTTCCTCGTTTGCATGTAAATAAAAATAAAGTTAAATAACTCCAACTTCTTTTATTTAAATACCAGCCCTTACTCTCAAGAAAAGAGCTAAAAAGAATTTGAAATGAGTCTCTTTTTCGCAAGAAAAATTTGATTTTGTTTCGTGTTTATCTTGGAGCACTCGTTTGTGGATCTTTCGTGTTTAACTAGCTGCGAATTTTCACAAAATGCATTAAGCATTATTTATGATGTATTATTATGCAGCTTTACGCGAATAAATCATGTGAAGCAATCTTTGCGAAAACGGATAATCTTTGCCAAAACGGATAATCTTTCTTGCTTAAAAGGGGATTGTATTTCACAATATTTCAATAGATTTGCATTAATTATAGCTACTTTAGAAAGTTGAAGGGTGCGAAAATGTTCTTAATTTTTATATATTATGGTTATTTAGGAAATATTGAGTTACTAATACAGAGAGAGGAGTGGAGATACGTGTATACGCTCTGTGGAATTGCATAATCTCCATTCTTTTACAGTGGATAATTTAAAGTTCTAATTTATATATTTTTCACGCAGATTTGAACTCATCGTCTACAACAAAACGCAGTTTTCCTTCTAATTCTCTATTTATCATATATGTATCCCTTTTCTCATCCAATAATTAGGCTTCGTTGAAAACCGGTACCGTAACCTTAAAGGTAAACGATATGGAGGTCCCCAATCTTCCAGGCCATTATAATTGTTCGATTTCCGTCTTAGATTGTCTTTTTCATACCATTTTTATGTTATTTTAATTTCAAGTGCAATATTGTATACTTAATATTTCATTATATATATTTATAGATAGGGTGGCGTTATTTCATATAGATTCTACTTAGGGCTTTTGCAACATTTAATGATTCAGTTTCTGTTAGTATTTTTCATCATAATTATTTGTGATAATTCTAATTAGGTTAGAAAATTTTTGGATTTTGTTCTTATTTTTGATTATTGATAGAGTAGCTATTTTTCATTTTGATATCACTTAATTTTTAGGGCTAATGGAATTTTTATTGTTTTTGAATTTTGTATATTACTTTTTTGATATATATATAGATGTATGTAATAATCTCACTTAATTTTACTTTAAATTCTAATATTATATATTTTAAATTAGTACAATATTAATGTATTCTAAAATCACTTTTCTTAAACTCCAATTTCGTTTTATTTCCCGCGCTGAAGGTATATTAAATCTCTCGTTTGGCATATTTATTACTGAAAGAATATTTTAATCGCTTCCACGCGCACACATAAATAGCGAAATCGGCGTCCTTTCGGCGCCTGACTTTTCCCTAAATCACTTACGTAATATACTAAAAATAGTTAATATTCCCTTCACTTTCATCACGTGTCTATATGTAATCCCTTATCTGAGAAAATGCAGGGATTCTTTGCTCTCTTTTTGGCTTGAACTTTGATACGATCTGTACGTATATTCCACCACTCTCACAATATGTTGAATAATGAATAATAAGTAAAAATTGGTTAATAACTCGGCCTGTTCCTTATTTAACGACTACAAGAAAGAAATAATTTTATATATGTATAATATCATATAAAATTTATGTGTAATATTACATTCCAGAACCAATAAAAAACATTTTGAAATACTCATCGCAAAGCAAGAACGAAACTTACATTCTCCTTCTGGAGAAAAAAAACAAAAACTGAGGTTCATGTAAAATTCTTTCTTCTCCAAAGAGCTTACCTTCCTAGAGAATAGAACTGTTTATTTCACAGTGTTGATTTCCTTGTGCCACGTATGCCCAGTAATATATACAACTTTATTCAACTATGACCTTAAACTGGAGAGAGGCACTGTCTGAAAAGCAGTTCCTCCTCTGAATCTCAAATTGTTTCCATTCGAAGCATTATTTTGAGTCCAAAAGTTTTTTTTTATGAATCCAAAACTTTAAAATAAATAAGAAAATGTCGGAATTACTAATGATTATTAAAAGTCAATTTAGAATAGTGTTTTGAGTATAGTTTGAATTAGTTTTTATAATCCACATGATTATCCACTAACTTTTACTTTGTGGCGGCCTCTCGAACCTTTGCATTTTCATCTCCCACTTTGCCATGAGGCAGCAGGTAGAATTTTATTCTTCCATGTAAGATGCTAAAAAGGTGCAGCTCTGTGCGAGCACTATTCGTCCAAGTATTTATAGGAGTGCCATTTCCGTCAGACCGAGACAGCGAGAATGCAAGCAGCATACGCCATCCCACCTTAGTGAGGTATGAGCCTCTGTGGTAGTACAACAGATGATGTTAGCCATCTTGCCTGAACGCAGTTTGAGCCTTTCGACTGATTTCCCTCACCTGCAGTTGCATGCGGCTTGTTGATCATCAGCTACTCAGATCCAGATGTACTATGGTCCTTTTTTGGTTTCTCACTGAATAGGTTCCTCTTCTCGCCCAAATATATTTATGTGTATGGTAACTTTTTGATACGAGATATGTCTTTCTGCAGATTCATTTTGGTTTAAATGTTTTTAAAATGTTCTAACCGACAATTTCAGTTTTGCACTGTGAAATAAATGTTTGTTTAAAAATCTCTTGCCTGGAGTATCATTTTGCAACTTTACTGATGTGAGTCAGTGATGAAGTGGGATATTTTTGAGGCATCCTCTATCCCCTTCAACTTACAAGTGTTTAAGATTTTCGAAGAAAGTAATTTGAAAATATCATCTTGCACGATTCTAGTTGATGCTATGACTAATGTGGCCATACGTACCGTTTTGAACGGGACAGTCCTGTCATTTGGTAGCCTATCCCGTTGTCAGCTTCGGGACGCCCAAATGTCCCGTTTTCAGAAAGAGAGCAACCCACGATAACAATTTCAAACAAGAAAGCGCCAAAAATTAAAATCTCCTATGATAATGTCTAGTAGCCCGGCGATGACGGAGCATTCGCTATACGTGTCACACATATGTAAGTTGGTCAAAAGCATCCTATCTCGCACTCAATTCTAACTTCATTACACCGCATGAAGTGACAGAATGAAACACTGGGAATATTTAAACCGAAAGTCGTTGGGTGAAATTGTTCAAACAGTTTCACGCAATTAAATTAAATCTTAAGAACTTTCGTATAAATATTGAATATATTCTATGTCTGTCTGGCACTAATGTACCCAAAGAAAGGTCTTCCTTAGGGATAGGAAAAACCTACCTGTTTAAAGCGAAACCCAGTTTTTTTTGTTTCGGTTAACCGGTTTTTTGCGGTTATTTTTTTGTCTCGGTTATAACCGGTTATTTTTTAAATTCAATAACCGGGTAAAAATTCAGGATCGGAAGATAGGCTCGATTTTAGGTTCGATTAGACTAAAATTTACCAAGTTATGAAGTTTTGAATTTCATCTTCTTAGGCCAATAAACGACAAACGCTTCCTCGAGGCGTCTGTTGGTTGGAGAATTACTGAAAGAGTCTTTGTGAACAGATAAATAATGGCCAATGGATTGATTTCCTGTGATAACAATGTTAATAAAAAAATAATGTCTACAAACGGCGTTTGTTTTTAATAAAAAACTCAAAAACCGGTTATTTTGAGTGGTTAAACCGGAGGTTAAAATAACCTGAATAACCAAAAGCCGGTTATTTTCGCAATAACCACCATCCCTACTGGATGCAACAGCTGATGCAATCAATTCAGACGAAAATGAGACAGACGAATGACTAGAGGCTCGAATCGTCTTTATTTTCCCATTAATTTGGTTGCTTGACCGCTTTTAATATCATTTCGATGGCACTTCATTTGTTGTTGTCATGGTAACGATTCTAAAGTATAAATTAAATTGATAATTTGGACCCAGTTATGCATTCGGGAATGAACTTCAAAACACTCTTTTTGCAGGATAGCTCTTTGGGCAAAATATTGCAGAAAAACTATCTGCAGAGCCAACTATTGCAGTACAATAATCTATTATATAACAAATTGCAGCTGGTTCAACTTCACACGTCAAACTGAACATACGTAGGATATCTTTTTTAAATAGCATAAGCGTTTTTGGCATGAAAGAGATAAGTTGGGAACATCCTTTTTAATATTAAATTTTCACCGTGTAATATCGATTGGAAACACTCGTATGAAGATTTATGGTCCTTAAAGGATAAGCTGCCAAGTATGAAATTTAATCTTTTTTAAAATATTATTAGTGAAGATAAATCTCCAAGAAAATAACAAAACGTTAGATACATAATTAAATTACTGTTACAAAACACATATTTATAATTCTGTTTCAAAATCTTTTCCAATTTTTTAATTTGTTAATGCGTGGATAATTCGACATGAAAAACTTAAGATAATTTTCTTGACTCATAAATCGAAGAATCCAGTAATATTTCACTTTGTTTTCGAAATGCTGAAGTTTTTCCACTGTGATTTAAGGAGAAGGTATTGTTCAACAGAAAGAAAAAATTAAGAATAATTCATTTTAACCTTCACCTATCGATCAGAGAAAGTACATTCTTCAAACAAAACTATTGTATTTTCCATGATCATCTCCTCGCAAAATGGAAGTAAACGAGTGTAATTTAAATTCATTTCCCGTCTGGCTCCTCAGAGGAATTGTTCGGCGCTTATTGGATATTGAAATTCATGCTCCAACAGAACAATTAACGGAACACGGTTACCGTTAGCAGATAAAAAGAATGAAGAAAACGATTCCTTTACAGTATGACCTACATACGTAAGGATAAGA